>RJWT010022494.1:0-17162 GCA_004365215.1 Cuniculus paca | reverse complement strand
ATGAATTAAGGTTGCTAATCATCTGATCTTGAGATTGGGAGACAGCCTGAGGGTACAGGAGAGCCTGCTATCAACACAAGGGTCCTGAGCAGGTGGTCAGAGTCATAAGGATGAAATGTGGTCTGTGTTGGCTTTGAAGACCAAAAAAAGCCATAAGCCACGGAATGCAGACAGCTTCTAGAAGGAATTCACCATGGGATGGCTAATTTTACGTGTCCACTTGACAGGGCTGGGGGATACTTGGATGGTTGATAAAGTGTCATTTCTGCCTGTGGTGTGAGGGTTTGAATCAGTGCCCTGGTCCCAGTATGGGCAGGGACCATCCAATGGCTGAGGCCTGGACAGAACAAACAGGCAGAGGAAGAACAAGTTTGCTTTCTCTTTTCTGAACCCGTGACACCCTTCTTCTCTTGCTCTTGGACATCAGAACCCCAGGTGCGTGGGCATTTGGATTCTAGACCTTTCATCAGTTGCTGCCTAGGTCCTCAAACCTGGGCCTGGAGTGAGCATTATATCACCAGCTCCTCTGTTTGAGGCTTTGGGACTTGGACTGAGCCATGCTACCAGCTTTCCCAGTCTTCTAACCTGTAAATGGTCTGTTGTGGGATTTGCCAGTCTCCACGACTGTGTGAGTCAATTTCCTAATAAATAACTTTTCACCTATCATCCGTTTGTTTATTTATTTATTTATTTATTTATTTATTTATTTTTGTGACAGGGTCTCCCTACATTGCCCAGGGCAACGTGATCTTCTCGCCTCAGCCTCCAGTGTAGCTGGGACTACAGATGTGCAACCACTGAGCCCATCTGGTTATTTATCTTTATCCTATTAGCTCTATTTTCCTGGAGAATTGTGGCTAATGCACTCCCCTGGAGCCTCCAGCAAGGAGTTTAGCCTGGCTAACACCTTGATTTTTTAGCCCAGTGAGACTCATTTCAGACTTCCGACTTCCAGAACTGTAAGAGAATAAATTTGTATTTTAAGTCACAGCGTTTGTGTGATTTGTTACTGCAGCAAAAGGAAACTAATACGCCACCTGGGGACCTTTGCACTTGCCAATGAGTAAATACATGAACAAAACAACCCACCGAATCTCCGTCACATTCTTCACTTCATCATAACACTTTTCTGCACAAGGAATTCTGATATTCTGGAGTGTTAGTACAGTCCCTTGCTGTCCTTTAATGGCAAAACTGAATAATCACTTCTTTTGTCTGTCTCCCCTCTCCTTGAATGTTGTGGCCTATTCACCTGTGCATTTCTAACTCCTAGCATAAAGCCTAACCAAATAGAAAGAGTCCACACAGCATAGTCTTAATAATAATAGCTCCTGCATGGCCACTATTATCCAGCAGTGACATCCCCCAAGTGACACTCCAGTGCACCCCAACACTGGGTTAGGCCATTCATACGCATTTAATTTTATGCCAGCACAGCAAGATGGGTTTATCATTATTGTCACTATTTTATAAGATGAAACAATTGAGTCCTGGAGCGTTAAATAACTTGCCCAAGGACACAGAACAAACAACAGCAGAGTCACACAATGGCACAAGAGGGTAACTTGAGAGCCTACACTCGACCATGACAGCAATCTGCTTCCCACCCGGCCACCTGGGAGGTGAGATCAGAGTCTCCTTTGCCAAGAATTCAGGGCTATGCAGCTAGCGGGTCGTGGGGCCAGTGTGAAGCTAGGGTCTGGCTGATACAAAAGGCTGCATCCCTTCCATCTCAGCAGGTTGCTCCACTGTCTAATGAATGAACCAGCAAAACATCAACCCAGCACCTCTGGGCAGCATGCAGAGCACAGAGGATCAAAACTCGGGCCGCTGCTGCCTGGTCCCAGGCTGAGTGGCCCACACTGAAGTCTGCTTCTCTTTGAAGATGAAAAACATCCACATTCCTGCTCCCCAAAGGTGCAGTCAGCTGGAAGGGGTAGACGGCCTGCCTGAATGCAGAGCCAGAGCCTCTGGAAACATGAAAGAGGTAGAACCAGGTCTTTTGCCCAAACTGTAAGAAGAAAGGAGGGAAGGAAGGAGGGAAGGAAGGGAAGGAAGGCTAAGTGAAAACAAGGAAAACATCAAAGTAAGAGATCCTGGCTGGAATGTGGAGAGCAATAATCTCTGCAGGTTGGGTTTTAGCCTTTAGTTTGGAATCTGTAAGTTCAGCCTTGGTGACATTGTCTAAAGATTGCTTAGCAGCATCTCTGTGTCAGCAATGGACCCTTGATGACCTGTTTCAGAGCCTCTGGGGTTTACTGGGAGGCTGTGCTGAGGATGGAAATGAAGGCTTGCTGGGTTATCAATGCTGCCACCTCCTGAGACGCCAGCTGTGGGGACAGAACCCTAAGGAATCCCATGTAGAAGCACCTGGAACTGCTTATACTTTTCTGGTGGTTGTGGATCAGCAGGATTGCCTCGGAGATTACATCCCTGGACTCAAGAGGAGGCATGAGAACTCTTGGCATTCAGGGCAAGTGCATGGCCTTGTTTCTTGTCCAGTAAAATTATTTCAATCAAAGATGGAGAATGAGCCAAAATTTATTGAGCACCTTTACATATCAGCCCCTGTGCCAAGTGTGATCATGTAATTTATCCCCCTCGATTCTCTGTGGCTATTCTAGGAAGCAGATATTAAGCCCATTTTATAGACAAGAGGCTCAGAGTAGTTCAATAACTCAAGGCACACAGCCATTAAGTGGGGGAGGGGCGTGGAGGGAGTCGATTCAATCCTGTTCTGTCTCACTGCAACCTTTGCCTCCTTCTGTCCACTTTTAAACCTCCTCCTAATCTGGAATCCACTCAGAAAACAGAACGTACAGTAGGTCCACTGTGGTCTGGTACCTACAGCATGAAATGAGACAGAGAGGCCCCTGCCATCACGTCTTGTACATCTAGTATGACAGACAGACAGACAGTAAAGCGCAAAGGAATTCTGAATGGTAATTAGGAGTATGATGAAAAAACCAAGTAAGGTAAGGGGGTAGAGGGTGACTGAGCAGGTGGGGGCAGCTAAGGAAGGCCTCCAGGATGACAGCTGAGTTGCGATTTTAATGAACATCTTGAAAAAAAAATATCCTTCAACTTCTCATTTATAGCCTGAGACTTCTCTCTCTTAGGCCCCTATCAGCACAGATTCCAAAGTACATATTTTCTATTTTTTGGCTAGAGAACCTTGCAAAACCCCCTGAGAAGGTTATCTGTTCACACTAGCAGAGAGATTCCAAAGTGGTAAAGAGCCTGTCTCAGCTTTACAAATGCCAGGTAAGATGACTCAGGGTCTGGAGTTATCCATCTGATGACGCCTCAGAGCTGCCACCCCACAAGCACTCCTTGGGTCTGCATTAATCAGACAGCTCGATGCAGGTTTTCCTTGCATTTTCCTAGGCCTGTGGTGACGGACGGTGCTGGCAAAACAGACCCTTCCAGAGAAGGGAGAGAAATGAGCAGAAGGACGGCCCACATCTCGATTCCTAACAAGGGGCTGGTAGTATTTTCTCACTCCTATAAGACTGAATTTCATGGGCCACTTTGGAGATTTTCTCCGACAAGGCTGAGCGGAGGGGCTGTGTTCTTGAAAAGATCACTGCACCTGTATTATAAAAGAGAACCTAATCACACAGGAGAGTAAAACATCAAGCAATTTGATTTCAAAACCCTGAAACAGGATACCAAAGAACAATTAACTGTGAAACCAAAAGGCTCTCACTGTGATGAACTAATGGGACAGACTAGAAGAAAGAGGAAACGCAGATCAAATTTTATAGATTTTAAAATACTGTTCTATAAAGATCAAAATCAAGGCTTGCATGGGCCTTCACTGCGCTTGGTTTTAGCGGCCTTGTTCTCTTCTCACTGCCCTCAGACTTACACATGCCCTCTCCCTCTGCTGACGCCTCCAGCCTTGCCACTGTGGCTCCTACTAGGACCAGGATTTTCTTTCCTATGTTGCCTCCAGATTTGGGGTTCTTGCTGAGGCCTGTAAACCTGCTGCAGGGGACGGCAGCTCCTGCTGTGTGGGCAAAACAGACCCTTCCAGAGAAGGGAGAGAAATGAGCAGAAGGACGGCCCACGACAGGTGATTCGACAGAGCCTTCACAAAATTCCTCTTTCTTTTACTTCCTTTTGAAGTCCAACTGTGGGTGATGGTGGCTCACAGGGGCTCTTTCATAAATTTCAGAGACAGGCAATTTCTGACACTTCTTGTATAAGAAAGCCTTGGTGAGATTTCTGTCGCTGACAGCCATATATTCTATATAAAGGAGGAAGTCCTCGTGTTTTCTCAGTTCTGAGCACAGTGACTGAGCCGCACCACTAACTGCATAGCACGCTGTCAGCTGAGCTGGCAGTGGTGGGTGGGGAGGGGTCTTCCCAGCAGCCAGGCCCTTCTTAATGGGAGGGGGTGCTGCTACTCCACCTGCCCACCCCAGGAGCTGCTCTCCACGTCTGCCCCCTTCTAGGCAAGAGGGAAGAAAGTCTTTTCGCTTTTACAAAGGACATGGTGCTACAGTCGTGAACCTGAGAAAGATGGGAGTAACTGCTCATTCTCAGATTTCACTGGAGGTCTAGCTGAGTCCACTTTCAGTGAATAAAAAAGACGAGCTTCATAGCTGAAATTCAACAGCCTTCCTCCTGGATAGGAAGTCACAAAGTGAGAAAGGGGGTCAGGATGGAAATGATACAAAAAGATGGAGAATTTAGATGCAAAAATGTTTCCTGAGTGATTAGTTATGGCTATTTAAACCATTAAAAGTTTAATCCCTCTTGAGGTCAAGAAAAGAACCAGAGGAAAATCAGAGGCCCATTTCCTCTCTTCCTAAGAACCCAGCAAAATTTTAAAATGCAAAGCATCTCTAAACAGCTATTTGATTAGGATGGGCTTTTTTTTCCAACTAGGCTATGATAATTAGCAAGTGCCTGGGAGTTGAGATTTAAATATGCCAATCAGTCCATCTCAAGAGTTTAGCTGAACAATGTGGAATGTAATTATCTTTAAGTGATAACCACTTTTGTGGGGTTATAGCCATAACTGGAGATCTGAAGCCCCACAGATGACCTCTACCCATAGTGGGAACAGCTGCTTTTCCACTTTAAAAAAAAAAAAAAAAAAGCAATGCCAAGTATTATCTGAAAATTCCACCAGTGTGACCTTTAAAAAGAATGATTTTGAGTACTTCTAGTGATAACTCTGCTGCCATTTCTTCCATTAATGGAGCATTTTCAAAATCAGCAGGATGAAGGAGATAACCTGACTTCACAGAGGTACAAACAATATCTAACGAATGTCCTATTTTCTCCATCAGTGATCATTTCTGAGGTTGGAAATCATCAAAAACCTGAAGATTCCCAACTTCTCCCATCTACTGGAGTCCACAGGGGTGTGCAAAATGGGCCCCTTGGTGGAGATTGGTCTGTAATGTGACAGGCCGTTATCCAGAGAAAGCAAGAGGGAGAGCGAGAGAGAGAGATGCAGTTAACTGTTTAGAAGCATCTCCTGTCCCATACTGGGCAATATTACCTCGTGAAGAAATACTCTGTTAAAATTGTTTTTTTTTTTGAAGACTTAGGTTGTTATCACACTGGGTCCATTTTTCACCCCATCAACTGGGCTTTCCAATTCTCAAACTTTTTTAAATATTATTGCAATGACAAAGTCGCTGAGAGAGAGGACGGTTTCACTTCTTTAGTCCATACCTACAGAAACGTGTGTCTTGGACACAAAAGGATGTTACCAGGCAACATTACAGAAACGAATAACATTGATAATCCGTTCTATAGTAATAGCTTTTATAATTAAAGATTACTGCAAATACAATAGATTTCAACACAAATGGGAATAGTGGAGAGACAGGGCCATCTCCCTGCCTTTGTCTACAGCTCTTCTTCTGCCTACCTGTGGGCTATGCATCTCCATGGGGGTGGAGAGGGCTGTAATGAACCACCTGCCAAGGCCAGTGGCCATAACTCTAGTCTGGCCAGCACTTTCTTGACTAAGTTCTCACAAGTGACAATTAAAGCCACCAGCCTTGCCAGTAAGGGCTGTACACAACTGAGCAGTACCTATCTTCAATGGCACATCTAACAGTGACAGACTCTCCAAGTAGCACTCACTGGCTGGTGACTGGGCAGCCAGCACACCTAATCACGAGATAAGTATACCCTTATGTGAAGGCCTTGGGTCACGGCCCCTTCCCCCTGAGACTTCACCTTTCTTTTAATCGAACAATGTTTTGCTATTTCAACTTCATCTATTAGGTGCTGGCATTGTCTGCCAATAGAATTCACAGAATCCTATTCTCTAGTCTACAGCCAGGGCCAAGAAGTCTTCCATCATTTCTGTACATCCAACAACATTTCATATGCACCGTGCACTGAACTTCAACTTAGGCCACCACTGGCTGCAGAGTTGTAAAAATGCCAGCAAGGGCTTTAATTCATAATTAGATGTTGGCTAGACAAATTACCTGCCAAAGGTACCTTTGCCTATCACTATCGCATAGGAGAATAATGTTCAACGTGGAACATGGAACAACACGGAAAAAGAGAGCTCTCCTGGGAGGAAATATTTTGCAAAATCTATTTCCTTGACAACTGTTTTCCAAGCAAATTCTAGTACTGTATGTTTTTCTCCTATGGTTTTGAATAATTCTGGTATCAAAAAAAAATCAACATTGTTAAATGCTCTAATGTGAAAAACACGGATTAAAATAGAAGCAAAGAAAGAGAAAAAAGTTAAGCTTCCAGAATTGAAAAATTTTAAATCCAGGGATTTGCTACCTTTTTTGGAAGAGGAAGGAATGAGCATGAAATATGTCCCATCAAGTGGTGCTACAACGGCTGTTATTCAACGCAGGTGACCCATGTACAGGGCAGTGGGCAGTCCCACTACCCAGGACTGGAGGACTAACCTAACTTCTATGACAAATATAGCCCCTGTTCACTACTTTTTGGGAGATTAAAGAAACTCCAAAACAACCTAGTCAGTTACAGGAGTAAGCTATGTTCCTTTAAAACCACAAAACCCCTAATTTTCTAAGGCAGGCAATATCAAATATTGTCCTATTATCAATGTGTCAGATACGATGACCTGAATTTTTATTTGGAAAATCATCTTATGGACTTGATGGACCATCTAAATGGTTAACTATCCTCCTCCGTCCCTTTGGATAACCCTACTCACAGGGCCAGGACAGACCAGTGCTAAAGAGTACTCCCATTGTCTGTCCCAGCTGACCCTCCTCGCCATGACTTCAAAGAAACCATTAGCTCACTCTATGTAGGTCATGGCAAATCAGGACAATTTCACAAACCCATCTTCCCATGCATCCTTCTACTCATCCATCTAGTATTGCATATTAAGTGCTGCCAGGGTGCCAAGAACTCTGCTAGATTTTGAGGCCACAGAAGAACCAGATCCATGCCTGAGGTGGGGATCACATTTTTTAAAGCAAGGTTCTTGATTTGGCGTTTACACATGGGTTTCAGGGACCTCGTGAACCCCGTGAAAGTTAACGGAAGCCTGGGTATGTGTTCATTTGTGTGCATATGAGAATGCACACATTCCATGAGCATCCTCCTGGAGAGGAGGGCTTAGAGTTTGTATCAGATTAACACAGGACCCAAGAAAGTGCAATGAATCACATAAAAGCTGGGATGCACATGGCTGTGTTCTCTTACCCACACAGAAGGGTAAGAGAAAAATGCGCGATGGAGGCAACTGGTTTGACAAACGCAAAGGAGTCTGGCTTTGCTGCACAGTGCTAAAGAATGAAGGCTTTGTCTTTTTGGCTCAAGCCCCTTCCTCCAGGATGCCCCTTAGGTTAATCCCCCACATCTTCCCCCTTTGCTCATATTTCACAGGTTTTTCCTTAGTCTCCCCACGTGCCAGGCCTTGTGTCTATGCCCAAGACAGATGTGGGTCCCTCCCTCTTATAAGAGACAGACATCAATCAAACAGATACACAGATGTCTAATTATGAACTGAGATCAGACAGAAGCAGGCAACGAGAAAGAGGAAAGCAGCTGCCTGTGTGGGTCTGAAGATTCCAGAGAGACAGGAAGGCTTCCTAGCCTCCCGTCCGCTGTGCTCACTGGCCAGCAATCTGGATTATAAACTGCTCCACAAGTCTGGAAATTTCTCAAGGGGACAGACTGCTGATCATTTGGCTTTATAGCTTGTGGAGCTTATAGCACCTGGCACTGGGGAGGCGCTTATATTTGCTGAACAAATAGACAAGTGAGGGAGCAGGCTATCCTGTGATATTTCTTATATTAAAGTTTTTAATTCCTTTTCAGGAGTAAAGGTCTCATCTCAGATCTTTTCCCACATCCCCACCCACACACACACAGAGAACCACTAGCAAAGCGTTAGGTGGGCAGCACGCAGTGCATTTCCTCAAACTCCAAAGGAACTTTGGTTTTGCTTCCCTCTTACGGGTGTTCTTCCACAGAGCCATTGCAACACACACACCGCCCCGGCCTTCACTTCCAGTTCCCGGCCCTGCACCCACAACTCTGCTCAGCCTTGTCCCCGCCAGGGTTCAGCTGGAAGATGTGACCCCAGGAGAGGCAAGAGCTTATTCTTGGTTGGGGAATCAAGATACAAAGGAGTCATTTGTGCATCCAAGAAGAGAGGGAGGACTTTGTAAATGCATACTATGGAATTAACATATTTATTTTGTTTATTGTCCCTCTCTTGCCTCTGGAACAGAATTTGTATTTGTGTCTGTTTTGTCCATTGCTGCGTCCCTGGTGTCTGGTACACAGTACACACTTGCTGCTTATTTGCTAAATAAATGTCAGTGAATGAAAGGAGACTTGGGCATGACAATCTAAGGAAACAGCCAGAAGCAAAGGCAGTGAGGTGATAAAATACATGGCAGGGCTATATCGTGGTAAGCTGTTTACCAGGCAGCTCTCTGGGGTAGCTCCTGCCTGATCACTGGTTGATACTGTCGCCCACCTTAATAAGTAAGATAAAAAAGAAATCACAAAAGCATACCAGAATTTCATTTGTTTCTCAATGACATGAGTAACTTCTCTGTTGAACTCAGTGGTAGTTTTTGAATACTGGAAGAACATTTTTTTCCTTTTTCTGTGTGTGCTATATACAATGGTGCACTTTTTAATTTAATTTGCACTAACCATTTCTCCATCACTTTTCTAAGTCTAGACGATTAGCCAAACAAAAAACGAAATTCTCATATATAGCATTCGCCAATTTCTTTAAATTTTTTTATTTTTTAGTACTGGGAATTGAACTCAGGACCTCACATTTGCCAGCCAGGCACTGTGCTGCTGAGCTGTATCCCTGGCCTGTATTTGCCAGTTTCTGTGGTCTAAATATCCCCCTGCAGCCCATTTCAATCTACCAACACGATGTTACTGAACACAGAGCTGATGTGTACAGTGGCAACGACTACACACACAGGTATGACAGATGGATCATAAAATGCAGCAAAATCATTAGGAAGAGATGTTTAAGTATTTGGTGTGTTTACTTTTAATATAATTTGTCCAATGATAAGTTTATGGAATTAGCTTTTTTTTTTTTTTTTTTTGAGACAGGGTCTTACTATGCAGTTTCAGGATGGCCTTGAGCTTACTTTGTAGCCCAGGTTGGTCTTGAATTTGCAACAATCCTCCTGCTTCAGCCTCCTGAGTGCTGGGATTACAGGCATATGCCACCATGCCTGTTTTTATGGAATTAACTTTTAAATAATGATTGTTTTTAATGATGGATTCACAAAACTTCTAACTCTCACAAGTCAGCTCTACTACATCCTCAGGTGCATCCAACAGGTAGACCGGCCTTGCTTTGAGTACCAAGGCAGAACCTCAGGAGGTACAATGGACTCACCCAGGATGGACCAGGGAATCAGGAAAGCGAGAAGAAAGCTGTATCAGTGTTGTTCAAGTGACTTCTGTGGTTTAACAAACAAGGATTTATTTGGCATTATATTTGGGGCCCTGGAGGGTAGCTGCATACCAGGCTGTTCTCTGTTCTTGGAGGCTTGAGGAAGACATAGCTGGCTCTGTGAGGTTTACGTAGGGAAGCACATAATGTAGAAAACTATAGCCTGAGGACCCTATCAGAAGCTCCCAGCAGGTCTACCTGGTAAGAAGCATTTCAAGGTCTGGGGTGAGATAGGGACACAGCCAAGGTGCAACAGAAGTAGAACATAAACTATGCTGACTCTAGAGGGCATGTGGGGGGCAGGGCTGGAGACAAGCCATCCAAAACAAAACGACCCTGACTTTGAAAGCAGCCTATAATGCTGGTTCAGCAACAAGACAAACCAATCAGCAATTCAAGGCACATGGAGTCCCAGCTGGGTGCAGCTGTGGTTAAATTAGGGAACAGTCAAGGCAAGTGGGTGACTTTGCAGCTCAAGTTCTTCAATCGGGTGCTGGAAACCGTGCACTATAATGACCTCTTCCTCTTCCTAAGGTTTCCCTCCCAGACAGTGGGCTCAGGCAAAAGAAGGGGCGCTGGGTAGAGTTCTGCAGCACCAGTGCTGATTATGCCACCACCAGCACTGAAAGACGCAGACCGCAGATAACACAAGACAGCAGGACGACCTGCCTCGCTTCCCCAAGTGCATGTGGAGATTCGAAGTTTAATGGACTGCAGAGACTGGGGGTGGCCTGGGGGAATGAGGGAATGGGGTGTGGAGGGGACACTTGCGAGGCACCAGAGGGCCTGTGGAAAGCAAAGAATGCGTGAAGGAGCCTGGTTATCCTAGGCCACAGCCCAGAACCTGTCCAACAAGAGCCTGGGATTTAGGAGACACAGAAAACTCCAGCACGGGGGTGGGTACAGCACAGAGTGAAGAAAATGGAGACAGCATGCTCATTTCATTGTTTGCCTTTCACCTGGGACAAGGCATTCCTCCTGAGCCTCGATTTCCTCATCTGGAAAGAAGGCAACTTTTGAGAACTAAAGACTGAAGGAAAGAATGAAATAGCCCTGTAGGAGAGGTAATGAGCTAAGCAGATGGGAGGAATCACAGAGTAGAGGAAGAATTTTAGGAGGTAAGTTTGGACGAGCAGCCAGGTTGTCACTGGGCTCCTTCCGGCTCTGGGGTCAGTCCCTTCGCTGCCCATGAGCCCTCAAGCCCTCCTCAGCCAGGCCAGCCCTCAGAGCGCAAGGTTTGCACATCTTGCTGTCAAAGGCAGAATGGGCTAATCAAAGGTCCTTCCCTAGGTCCACATCCTGCCACTGCCACTTCTAGCTGTGTGCTCTGTGTATGTTAAGATCTCTGAACCTTGGTTTCCTCAACTATAAAACCGGGAGAACTATCCCCGTCTCCTAGAACCACTGCGAAGATGACTAACCTCTGGGAAAGGCCCACCCTGCCACTGAATTCTGGCTTTGGATTACTAACATCTTCTGGACCACCCAGAATGTGACCAGGTGCTCCTGGAAAGCAGAGGATGTGGCCTCCTCTTCAAGCCATGGGGACAGGGATGCAGGCAAGAAGGCTAGAGTGCTGAGTGCAAAGTGCAAAGGGCCCAGGCTGTAAGTGCCCCTCCGGTGGGTGGACTCTGAAGGGGCAGCTGTCCAACTGACAGGTCCTTCCACGTGCATCACCCACCTCCTTCTACCCTGAGGCCAGCCCTGCCACTCTGCAGGGCAGGGACTTGCTGCTCACCAGCTACATGACTGCTCTCATTATTATGAGGATGATGTATAAAAGGCAGCGGTGGCCAGTGATAACCTACTGAGGTGATAACGCACACAAAGCTCCTGTGGGTAACAGGGCATAACACAAGGTTCTCACGCTCCCTGGTCCTGCCTTCCCGCTTTTCTATGGCTCTGCCTGTATAAATCTGTTTTTTTGTGTGTCTGTCAAAGGGCAGCCCCCAACCCCCCAAATGGGACATAAATAGAACCGAAGTACAACAAGCTACTATATTCTCTGCACAGGGACTGGAAGGCCCTTGGTCTTAAAGTGGCAGATGAGCAGGAAATTATTTCTTGCTAAGGAATAGGAGTGTAAATTGTTCGTGTGTGCCGATGAGTCATTAGAGCAAGCACCTTGGACTGAAAAAGGAAGGCGCCGCTACTTCAAACGCTGAGGCCTTGCTTCATAGCTTGGTCTTTACCTCAAGCACCCCCACCCAGGGTGGCTTTGCAACTCCTGTCCGCCTTCTCCGATCTCTTGGATAAGGCTCCAAGACAGTCAAAGTAGTTTGCTGAGTCTAAAAGTTTCTTTACTCCTTGAAAAAGTTCTCAGAACACAGGACCTTTCTGTGAATGCCTGTGAACCACTTACCACCTGGACCCCAGGCACAAGACCTTCCCTCTGCGTAGCTAAGACCCAGACTGGGCTACCGCTCAATCGCGCCTCTTTGACTCCTCCCTGACCAGCCAACCTAAACAGACAACAAGATGCTGGTGTGGGCATGACCAAAAAAAGCATCTTCTCTTTCAGTTTCCTACTTCTAACAGCCCTTGCAAATGGACCACTACCATGAACCAGGCCTTAGCATAGGCTGGTGCACAGCAGAGACAGAGAATTAACTGGGGAAGATGGAGACCTCAGAAGGAATTAAATACTCAGGCTGACGGGTTCCAACCATGAAGCTGACTAGAAAATAGAGGTGAGGATTTTGGTTTGGTGAAGCACTATGAAAACCAGCAAATCAGTAGCCCTGGGGAAAGTGCCAAATGTACCTGCTGCCTTATTATAAAAGCATGTCTTAAAAATTTGCAAGTGACCACTGCATACTGTATATGCATTTTAAACATTTTTAAAGTTAAAAAAAATACAGTAATCCCAATTAAGGAGCCATATCGGCTTTGGACCATCTAGTCCATTTGGAGCCTCCCTAAAAGAGGAAACTACTCTTGAGGACCACCCTCCAGTCTAACCCCTGGACTCACTCTCCCACATGGAGCCCCAGACCACTGTAGCACGCTGTTCAGCTCAAGGACAAGATTTTCTTCTTCAAATCAAATTATAACAGGAGAAATTGAGATTTGGGAACAAAAGTGCATTTCTTTACAGTCTCCTGTTAACCCCTGGAACAAGTCCCTTAAGGAAAACTGGCATTTCTACAGGCTTTTTAAATGGAAGAGATCTCCTCCAATATACCTGGAAGTCAGTCCCCTGCTCTGTGGCTGGCAAGACATGAGGAGAGAAACCAGGAGCTGAGGAGGGAGGTAGAAGGAAGAGGCTGCCTTCTAACCAGCGACACTCTGCCCTACACATCGATCATCTCCTATCCCCAAGGGCCAGAGGAAAGAACCAGAGAATAGTTTTCCATTTGTATTTGTCAAACTGAGCTCATTCTCTTGAAGCAAGAAAAGAAATTTAAACTGCAAGTGTCCACCAGTTCCTGTAACTAAACTAGTCATTTGGTAGTATTTTAAGAGCATCTGAGATTTGCAATCATAGAGGCAAGGAGAGACGGTCATTGCTTCAACGCACCCACACCTTTCACAAGAGGTGGTCTTAACCCTGGAAGGCCAGAGTCCTACAGCAGGTCTCCTCCCTGAGTTCCATGTAACCCTGGAAGGGGCTACAGAGGCTGCAGCAGGACGAGACTTAGAACTCTTAAGTTTTGTCTCCATGTTTTATGGATGAAGCCCAGACCTGGAGAAGTAAAGACTTTCTCAAGCTCACACAGTAAAAAAATTCATTAATTCAGCACCTTTAGGGATGACATAGGCTGGAGAACTCAATCAGAGCTGTGTGCTAAGTTTTGGGTTTGCTTTAAAATAGCCTAGCTCACAAGCTGGTTCGTTTCAAAGCAATAAGGACTTGCTTTGTTTTAAGCCACTTCAATGATCAGAGGACAGCATGTGTTCTGGTGAACTCCACAGCACTTTGGAACCACTGAAAATTTACAACCTAAACGTGAGCAGATTACGTTCCATGGTAAAGTCAGCGTCCCCAGAGTGGCCACACTCAGAATACATTAAAGCTTGCTATGCATAAAGAAAGGACAATTATTTGGCAAGTACCCACTCAGCTCATGGGATGGTTTCTTCAACTAAGAGCCTAAATCCAGTGAAACAGTGGTAGCTCAAGAGTTGACCCGAAATAAAGTTAGAACTGCTTTTCCCTTACAAAGCCTTACCCTATGCAAGGACTCAGGTGCCTCTGGAATAAATGCAATAATCTGGGGTTCCCTAAGACAACAATATCTATACAGAACACATCTTTGATAGATTCTCATCTATAAAGACAATTCCCGACATTGCCACGTACATGAAAAGAAAACTAAGGCTCAGATAAGTTACTGAATTTCTCTATAGTTGCACAGCGTATTGGTAAGTAATAAGTGACTCTAGGTTCCTGGGCTGGGGAACATGATGGGATGAAGGACTCAGGCTAATATAACTGGGAAATGCTGCTCCCACAACCTAGGAGTCCCAGACTCATCTCACTGCCCAGCCAGGAATAGGGCAGGGCATCTCTGACTTGGCACTACTGATATTTTAACCTGAATAATTCTTTGTTGTAGGGTCTGTCAATGTTTAGTGGCATTCCTGGCCTCCACCCACTAAATGCCAATGGCATTCCCTATTGTGACAACCCAAACTGTCTCCAGATACATTGACAAATGTCCCTGGGGGCAATACTGCCCTAGTTGAGAACCACTGGAGTAGATGAGTGACAAGTTTCAGAGACTGCTGCCACCCCATTCTGTCCCAAGGCTGGCTTGTTCCCTAGTCCAGGGAGAATTAGGCCATTCAGTATCCTTCCTGCAGAGTTCAGATGTGGGAGAGTCACAGCCAAGCTATAGCAGTCTAGTTCTGGCCTCTGCTCAGGATACTCATACCTGCAGGGTCCAAGAGGGTTCGGAAAAATCAGGAAGTCTACGGAGATTCCCAGCTGAGAAGCCCGAGGACCTCATCCACAATATAGTGGCAGGACACCCAATTAGGAAGAATTTGAGTTAGGAGCACACTAGGAGTTACATCATAACACGAAATGGTGGTGTCAAGCTGGACTATGGCCAGTAGAACTGGGAAACAATCAGATCTCAAGGAAGAAAGGTAGAAACTTGTTTTGATTAAACATCTGCTGCATACCAGGCACTCTGCTAAGCACTTTATATGCTCTCCAACCCCAAGGATAGCCCTATTATCATCCATGTGCAGAAACTGAGGCTGTGGCTAAATAACTCTTGCTTCAAGCCCACTGTCCATCCTGTATGCCAGTGGGAGAGCCCCGAGCCCTGCTTCAGGAGGAAGCAACCACATGTCAGTGCCAAGATCCACTGAGGCAAGAGAAAAGATGGCATGGCCTGAGGCAGGCAGCAGCCTCCCATCTTGGCTGAAGAGCCACACACCAAGTGTTGCCAGCGATGCAACCCCATGCCCGAGTGGGTGCTGGGGGCTTTCCAGTCTGCAGAGTGGGACTGGCCAGTGCCAGCTGGAACAGAACTTGAGAACACATTAGCAAAGTCTCACTTCCCAGGAGAATGCAACTGCCACGCAGAGCAGACTTCTTTGGCAGGGGGTAGTACTTGCAAGAGCACTGGAGTCACTTAGAGAGGCCATTTGTTTCCCAATGGCAACCAGGATGGCAGCAGCTGTCCTCTCCTGGAGCCCCTCATGCTGCCTGGACCATGCTCAGGGAGGCCTCTGCTCGAGGACACAGAGGCCTATGAGTTCTAATCCATGGGCCAATGCTCCTCTGCTTGGACTCTAGGAGAAGCGTGTCTACAAATATCCTTAGCCTGGCCAATCAGATCTGCAAGAGGCAGGAGCTGCTGTGACGCAGGGGCTGCTGCGCACAGCACAGGCCTGCTGGGTTCCCATACTCCTCAGCAGTCCCTGCACAGGCCCGTTTCGGCCCCAGCAGGCAGGTCACAGCATCTTCCCTTCCCTCTTCATGAGCAACCATCATGCTGACATGAGACCTTGTTGCTAACATGCATCAAGATATTAGTGGGACTTGGTTGCTTTTCTAAATCCTACAACCCATCAATCTGAGGAAATACTTGAAAAAAAGCCTGAGCTAACCCCCAAAGCACAGATTTTCCCTGTGGGGAATATCTAATTTTCTTTCTGACACATGACCTCATTTTATGGCTGAGCAGTGATGATGACAGCCTCTAAAGGCCAGAGGGTCTGTTTGTGGTTAAAGCATGAGCTCATTAACCTGGAGCACCTGCCCACCTTGGCAGCCAAGCGCATGGTCAGTGCCCACCCCTGGACAGTATCTTTCCTTAAGAATGGGCTTTCACCTGGGGGCACCATATTCCACCACAAGAGGGTCAGATACTTCTTTGAGGAGTCTTGGTCCAAACCACTGGGCTGCCCTTCCCCACCTGCTAGGGTTCACAAATGACAAAGACAGAATGGAAATCCACCCAGCTCGTACCACTTACAGGGCAATGAGCAGCCCACACCAATGATCTCAGGCCCCAGAAATAGAGCAATGAACTTAAAGAGAGCTTAAAGAGCAAAGCAAGTCAGGCAAACTTGGGGATCAGGCCTGGAAGAACTAAGAACCCTCCCGCTTCTCACATTGGTAGTTCCTCTTTCTGGGCGGCTGAGCTGCTCACTATTAGAAGTCTCCAGTGAGGGCCGGTCCACTCACTTTTCCCCTGGGACAGAAGAAAAACTGTGAGGGGACTTCTAAAATTCAGCAGTGTCCATCCCCTGGCTTTCTGCATCTGCTGATTTCCGGAATGCCCACCCAGTTAGGCGTGGATCCCAGTCTGAGTCTCCACGTCATTGGAATCTCTCCAATACCATGATTCCCATTCACTCATCTTCCTCCCTTTTCCTTAGCTGATCCTCTCCAGTTCCCCTCAAAGGTGCTCATCTTTACTGAATGAACAACGAACAGGAAGAGTTTAAAAACAAGCTCAGATCAGGGCAAGAAAGCCTCCCTTCAGTCTGCCATTAAAACTGATTTGAAACAGGAGTCAGATTTTCCAGGTGAGAATTATAAGGTTTGTGGATTAGGGAGACGACCAAGTCTCCTTTATTTTCCTTCCATAAGAACTACATTGATATTTACTTGAACAAGCCAAGAGCAAAAAGGAGCAGCCAGCTCTCTCAACAGTCATTTATATATCCAAGTTCGACAGATTTATCAGAGCCTAAAACGGCAGAAAGAGAGAATTCAGAAGATGGTATGTCAAAGAGAAACTCTACATTGTCCCAAATAGAGTTCACTATTGTTAGAGGCCCC
>RJWT010022493.1:0-17158 GCA_004365215.1 Cuniculus paca | reverse complement strand
ATGCCGTTCAGGCTGGCCTTGAGCTCACTTTGTAGCCCAGGCTGGTCTCGAACTCCCAATGATTCTCCTGTCTCAACCTTTCGAGTGCTGGGATTACAGGCGTGAGCCACCACGCCCAGCTTCCACTTTTTTTTAACATAGCTTTATTGAGATAAAAATGATAGAATGTACAATTTGCTCATTTAAAGCATTCAACAGGGACTACAGAAAACAAGATGGGAAGTCCTCAAAAATTTAAACACAACTGGGGATATGTAGCTTGCTTAGCATGTATGAAGCCCGAAACAAAAGATGTGAATAAAAAAATGGATGGGTTGTCCTTTCATTTTCTTGATGGTACTGTTTGTAGCATAAAGGTTTTTATTTTTGATGAGGTCCAATTTACCTATTTTTTCTTTGGTTGTTTCTGCTTTTGTTGACTTATCTACTGAGGTTTTACCTAACTCAGTTACGAAGATTTTTCCTTCCTTCCTTCCTTCCTTCTTCCCTCCCTCCCTTCCTTCCTCTTCTTCCTCCTCCTCGTCTTTCTTCTCTCCGCACCCCCAGGATCTCACTATGTAGTTCAGACTATGCAGCTGAACTCACTACATAGCCCAGGCTGGGCTTGAACTCATGGCAATCCTCCTGCCTCAGCCTCCAAGTGCTGGGACTACAGGTGTGCGCCACCATGCCCCACTGATTTACATCTGTTTTAAAAGTTTTGTAGTTTTAGTTCTCACATTGAGGTCTATGATCCATTGTGACTTACTATTTATTTTATTTATTTTTGTTACTGGGGATCGAACTCACGACCTTGCGCTTACCAGGTAGGTGCTTATGCCGCTGAGCTAACTCTCCGGCAGAGACTTACTTTTTATATGTGGTACCTGTGGATATTCTGCTTTTCCAACCCATCTGCTGAAAAGATTATTCTTCCCTTATTGATTTATAATAGCACTCCTGTCTGACTCCTTTTCTTGGATGTATGGCTTTTTTTACTTACTACACGATAACATTTCCCATTTCTACTTCATTCATTCATTCATTCATTCATTCATTCATTCATTCAGAGGTAGGGTCTCACTACATAATTCAGGCTGGTCTTCATTGTCAGTGACTTCCAGCCTTCCAAATGCTAGGATTACAGGTGTGCACCACCATGCCTGGTCTTATTTTTGGCTTTTTGAGATGAGGTCTCTCTATATATAGTTCGAACTGGCCTTGAGCTCACTATATAGCCCAGGCAAGTATGCTTTACCACATCCAGCATTTTTCTACCTTTAAATATCTGAAAAGCTCTTTCTGAAGGGGGAAAAGGGAAGCTTTGGAAAACTCGTCCATTACAAACTTGGTTTTGTAGGATTATCCTAATCCTGATAGCACTAAACAGATAGTAATGTCTTGAGATTCAGTTTATAAATAGCAGGTAATGAGTGCAGGTAGTAATAATGAAAACATGATTCTCCATCCTGGGGCAGGCTGAATTACCTCAAACACTTCCTAGAGCCTCCTGTTAAAAATCAATGGACGTTTAAAAAAAAAAACAACAACAACAACAGTGGAAGTACCTTCTGCAGTCTGAAGACAGGAATCTCATGCCTAGAGCATGGGCATGTGCTGCTGGCAGAGACAGTCCCCTCTCCCAGATAGGCCATATTGAGGGCACAAAGAACCAGGAGCCTCACACTCCTAAGCACATGTGCAGCAGACGTGAGGTGTCCCTTTCTTTTTTGTTCAGTGAGACAGGGTCTCACTGTCTAGTCCAGGCTGGCCTTGAACTCACTATGTAGCCCAGGCTGGTGAGGCAATCCTCCTGGCTCAGCCTCCTAAGGGTTAGGATTACAGGTACGCTCCACCATCTCCAGTAGGGTGGTCCCTTCTTGACATACTCATGCTAATGATAATATTATCCCACCTTTAGACATTTTCAAACAGAATTTCCTTGATTCCTAAATTATTAACTCTAAACCTCAAAACTAGACACTAAACATCTGGAAAACCAGGCCCTTCCCTTCCCTTGCAAATAGTGATATTTTATGATTCAAATTGAGTTTAGTATCTCCAAAATTGTTTCAATATGCAAAGTCTCCAAAACTTGTTTTTAATTTTCTTTTTCTTTTTCTTTTTGAGACAGGGTCTCTCTATGCAATTCAGGCTGGCCTTGAGCTCATTCTGTAGCCCAAGTTTGTCTTGAACTTGCAACAATCTTCCTGCCTCAGCCTCCCGAGTGCTGGAATTACAGGTGTGCACCACCACACCTGGCTTTGAATTGTTATGGTAACAATAAATGCCAATAATGTTTTAGCATTGCTCAGAACAAACCAGGCCTATATTTGCTAATGGTAT
This sequence comes from Cuniculus paca, assembly GCA_004365215.1. Classification (NCBI taxonomy): domain Eukaryota; kingdom Metazoa; phylum Chordata; class Mammalia; order Rodentia; family Cuniculidae; genus Cuniculus; species Cuniculus paca. The sequence continues at coordinate 14,833 of RJWT010022493.1, read as the reverse complement.
CTCTGGGTGTTTTTAACATTGGTTTGGATCCAGAGCACCAGAGACCTAGCAACGTTCCCTTTACCTTCTGGACTAGTAGTCTAACTTAGCATTGAGCAACATGACAGAATGGAGGTCAAGTATGCAGCAGTGGACATTAGATCCCAGAGTCCTCAGGGAAGAGAGATTCTTTAACCACGGCCCATAAGAGGCAGAAGCAGGGGGATGTGGGAGCAGGGAGAGGGTGAGACAAAGGTTGGAGCAGTGCTCTAAGTCCCCTCTATGAAAGAGCAAGGGACACAGTACCCTGGACAAGCATCAGGGTGACGGCCAATACTAAAGATACGATGGTGCACCTTGATAAAATATCAAGCGTTCCTTTGTGTCAATGAACTCTTGGAGCCCCTCCTCTTTGACTCATGGAATCAATCCCAATATAGACCCTAGGAAATACTCTAGCAGGAGGGATAGCACACCCAAAAGGTACACGTTTGGTGAAACTGGGGAAATAGGCACTATCATTCTAGGGACAGAGGGGAATGAATACCAGTGCCACCATTGTAGAAGGGTGATTTGGCAACATATAACAGAAGTACGTGCCTTTAGACATTTCTGACATAGCAGCTCAACCTGTGAGATTTCACAATAAAGACATATCCCCAACAGCAAAAAACATAGTCATCATGTTACTCATTTTAGCACTGTTTATAACTGAAAAATATTGGAAGCTACCTCTATGCCCACATGGTAGGGACGGAATACACTATGGTATATCCACACAATGGAGTCCTTCGAGTTGCTTGAAAAGAAGGGAGATGGAATCAATGAACTGATATGACGTGATTTCCAGAATGTACTGGTAAGTGAAACAGCAATGTTCAAAAGAATATCCACAGCATGCTACCCTCTGAGTAAGATAAAAGAGGGCTACCAAATACAAAAGGGATAAACTGGAGGCTAAGCAGATTGCTTCACTCCTGTGAATGAGTAGAAATGGCGTGGAAGGATAGAAGGAACAGAGCGGGAAAATGAATCTTTTCTGAATATGTCTAGGTATAGCTTTGATTTTTGAAACCACATGTATGTTCCACATGCACACACACAAAGAAAACAAAAGAAAAGTCACAGTCAACAGGGATGGGGGAAGGCATATCATTTGCTCAAATCACAAGATTAATACGAAATTAGTAAAGAACTGTCTCTACAGACTTGTAAAGAGAAACGAGGTTATAAAAGGCAATACTGCTTGACTTTCTCCAGGAATGCCTGCCCTAGGATCCCAGTCACTGTGTAGAAGCCCAGTCTCATGGAGAAGAACAGAGCCACCCAACTTTCAGCCCTAACTGAGATTCAGTCAACAACCAGCATAGGAGTGAGCTATCTTGCAAGCAGATCCTGTAGTCCCTAGCCCTCGTCTAGCCTCTGCAGGTCACCCTGCTTGGAGCAAACAGAAGCCTTTACCTGCTAAGCGTTGTCCAAATGACAAATTGTGAGGAAATAAATCATCTGTTGTTTGAAGCCACCACTTTTGAGATTGGTTGTTATGCAGCAATAGATAACTGAACTAATACCATACCTTGCTCAAGGACATCTCTACCATCAGACCACACAACAGCCAGAGGCAGCCCTCACACGCTTCAGGTGGCCAAGGGGTGCATAGGTTCCTCACTAAAGCCTAGGCATCCTCCTCAGAGACAGTGATCTCTGTTCACATCCTTCTGGCTTTCTGGTTTCCTGGTCCATGATGGGGATCAGTCCTTCAGTAAACAAAGGTAAGATAGGGTCAGGAGCTCGGGGGAAAGCCAAAGAATGCAAAGCTGGTGACACCAATCAACTGAAAACCTGGAAAACATACTGCAGAGCCTGCATTCTGGGGGCCACGAGTCTTCTGACTCCAGAAGCCACTGCACATGACAATTCTGAGTTTCCGTTTATTGTACTCACATGACATTATCAAGAAATGACGAAATCATCCCAGCCTGCTCTGCCCAAGAGAGTCAGGTTTAATGCGGTTTGAAAAGATTTCCATCTGACCAGGGAGAGGGGAGAAACGTATGTGTGCATAAAGAGCTAAGTGCCACGTGGCTGGAAAGGAGGTTTGGACTGGACATCCCTGGTAGCAACGTTGGGCAAGGGGCTGGCAAGGACCATGTGACACAATATGCACATGCAGGAAATGCTCTGAAATAGGATTTGTTTTGCTTTTTAATCTAAGGAGACCTTTCACAAAGCAAGCACTTCATTAGATACTCTCTTCTCACGTCAGTCCAGTTCTCCTGATTTTCCTAGGTCCTGACAGCTAAAAACCCAAGGAGAAAAGAAATCTGAAGGAGGAGACTTGTAAACTTACCAGAGGCAAACAGCACACTTCTGGGACAGTTTAAGTCATTTCGCTCCTGCATAGAGGGAGGCAGCTTCCACTGTACTGGCAGCTTAGGGCGGAGGGCAGAGCCAATGGGCCACAAGCTGGCAACGCCACGTCGTCCTTTTTGCCTTGACAGGTTCACACAGGGGAGTGGCCTCTCCCATAAGTAAAAAGATCAACAGAGCAAATAAAACCCACAGCCAACGAAAGGCACGAGAAAAAGGAACCATATGTTCCTCAGTAAGGACAGAAATCTGGTCACTGTCAGAAGTCAAACACAGTGAATGGGAGAAAGAAGCTGCATGTTCCACAGAGAATACTGGGCACAGGAAAGGCAGGAGTCCTTGAGTCCAGCGGGGCTTCAGAACAGCCCACCAATGTGACAGTCAGCGCAAGTCAAGGACCAAGCATCCTGGGGCAGATTCTGCACAGTCCATCACCTAGTGGCTGCATTTCTAAGTTACCTTCTAACTTCTCTCAGAAGAGAAGCCCATTCAGCATGCTCAGGGATCAGAATAACGCGACAACGGTATGACCAAGTATGGCAGGTGGCGGCCTGCACTGCTGATCTTAAGTCAATGTCCAGCTTGTCACACCTCAGGACTCATGGTTATGGTACACTTCAAAGGCACAGGACAGTGGAGGAGTCTGAGAATTGGAGATTACCACACCAGCTGCTGAGGAATTAAGACTTTTCTCACCAGTGATTCTGTGACCCTCCCTGCTGAGCACCAGTTGCTCAGTGAGGTTAGGGGCCACCTTTGCTCCTTCTCACACCCACATCTACCTGGGCAGCTTTTCCCCCAACACTCAGCCGCACACACTCAGCCCGCCACTCTCACCACTTGCTGTTACCACTTGCATCTCTGCTCATCCTTCCTACAGCCGATCCTCTACTGAGCGACATTTTTTAGACGTAATTCAGACCATCACTCCCTGTTCAGACCCTCCCAGCCCTCCTCCCAACCCCCCGGAATAGATCTCTCCAACCTCCCTGCCTCTCTCTTGCCCTTCTTCACTGTGTGGCCCTACTGACCTCAATGCTGTTAGTGCTGTTCCCTGAGTAGTCCAGCTGCATGCTTTTTTTTGAGACGGGTCCTGCTATGTGGTTCAGGTTGGCTTTGAACTCATAACCTGCCCTTGAGTTCATGGCAATCCTACTGCCTCAGCCTCAGCCTCCTCACTGGGATTACAGGCATGCACAACACATTCTTACTATGGGGCCGTTGTGCTACTGGTGGCCCCTAGAGCGCTCCCCAACCCATATCACCAAGGCTCATGTTCCCCAGCTCTCTGCCTAAAGGTTACCTCCTCAGTCCACTTCCCACCAGTCCCTCTTTGGGCTGCAATTTTTACCACGCACCTGATGTTCATTTCTTCCTGAGTAGAGCACAAACCCCCATGGTCAGGGCCATTCTCTTATCTTGCTCATCACCCTATTCCCAGGGCCTAGAACAAGGAGGACCTGGCAAAAAAATGGGTACTCGATCCCTTATGGATGAAGGAATGAGCTGAAGGATATGAGCAGAAAGGCCTGACCAGGCAACTTTACCTTTTTCCCAGCCGTGGGGCTGCTCTCCACACTCTGCACAGGGCTCCTGTGGGGGCTTCGACTTTCCTGGGGCACACACCTGCCCATGTACACACTGTAGTCTAGAAGCATCTTTTGCCGTACGCTGCCCACCAGCTCCTTTTGCTTTGGCTGTGTCATGATCTCCTCCACGCTGCCTTTGCTGCTGCTGCGGCTGTGGGTCAGGTGCCCAGAAGGACTGCTGTGTCTGCTGTGGGTGGACAAAAGCCCTGGAGCAAAGAAGTGATGTCTCTTAACACAAAAGAAGGGAGGAACCATCAAGAACACCAAACTCATCATCATAAACACTCCTAGGTGAAACAGAAAAGGTACTAAAATGTTGTCAAATGATGGTTTAAAAATATTTATAAGGGCAGGGCATGATGGCACACCTGTAATCCTAGCACTCTTGGAAGTTGAGATTAAGAGTATCTGCAAGTTTGAGCCCAGCCTGGGCAACTTAGAGACCAAGTGAGACTGTCTCAAAAAAAAAAAAGGCAGTGTGTAGCTCAGTGCAAAGGCCCTGGGTTCAACCCCCAGTACTGGGAGAAAAAAAAATTTAATCAAGTCATTTTATTTTTGAAAGGTTCCAGCCATCTGAAATGAAACTCCCCAGAGCCTCATCCAGAGTTATACGAGCCATTTCTTTCTTTTTTTTTTTTTTTTTTTTTTTTGTGGCACCGGGGATTGAACTCACGACCTTGCGCTTGCCGGGCAGGCGCTTAGACTGCTGAGCTAGATCCCCAGCCCTGTTTTTGAGACAGGGTCTCACTATGCCATTCAGGTTGGCCTTGAGCTCACTTTGTAGCCCAGGCTGGTCTCAAACTCACAACGATCCGCCTGTCTCAGCCTCCCGAGTGCTGGGATTACAGGCGTGAGCCACCACGCCCGGCCACAAGCCATTTCTTAATTTAAATTTTTGCTAGCTAATTTCCAGGCACTATTTGAAATTTTACCTTGAATTAAAATTCTGTATAACCCTTTATTACCCTCATATCATCTGACTGTTTAATATTATTTTTAAATGTTGGGATAAAAGTTGTATCAAAAATATTTACAAATCTAGTGTGTCCCTGTCATCCCAGCACTCGGGAGGCTGAGCGAGTGAGGAGGACTGCTCCAAGTTTGAGGCCAGTCTGAGCTACACATGTATGATTTAAAGTTTTCCAGTAGCCACATTAAAAAGGTAAAAACAAATGAAATTATTGGAATATTTTGTTTGACTATATCTAAAACATTATCATTTCAACATGTAACCAACATAAAAATTTTTAATGAGATAATCACTTGGTAGGGCTAAGAGTATGAAATCCACTGTACAGCTTACATTTATACATCTCAGTTTGGACTGGTCAATTTCAGTGTTCATCAGTCACCTGGCCTGATAGGTACTGTACAGGACAGCACACGATCAGACTCAAGACAGGTAAGCAGTGGCTGGTGCTGAGGTGTTCTCAAACACTTGAATCTTCTTTTATTCAGCATATTGGATTTAATTGTGTCCCCTAGAAGGTACGGTGGTCCCCTCAGAATGTGACCTTATTTGGAAATACAAGGACTGGGGTCCTTATAAGAAGAGGTGATGAGCAGCTGAGCATGGTGGTGCATGTCTGTAATCCCAGCAGCTGGGAGGCTGAGGCAGAAGGATTGCTGTGAGCACAAGAGCAGCCATGGCTACATAGTGAGTTTAAGGTAAGTCTAAGCTACATAACAAGACCTTGTCTCAGAAAAAAAAAAAGAAAAGAGATGAGACATGCAGAGACAATGCATATAATGAAATGCAGAGTTTGGAGGGGTGCAGCTACAAGTCTGGAATCTGGGCAACGTAAGAACCCAGCAAGAGACAGGGAAGGATTCTGTGCAGTCTCTGAGAAGCAGTCTTGCTAACACCTTGATTCTGTACCTCTAGCCTCCGGTTACGTGAAAGAATAAATTTCTACAGTTTTAAGTCACTCAGTTTGTGGCACTTTGTCCTGGCAGTCCTAGGAAACGAACATATTTATTTTTGGGGGGGGATGAATATATTTAGTAATCTTCCTATTCATCTTGAGTTTTAGTGCTTACAGTACTTTCGAGGGACTTTTGGGATTTCTGCATTTCTATCAATAGCATTTCTGTCAACTTCTGGTCAGCAGGTTAGAGGAGTCTACATTTCTATGGCAATCTTGAGCTTGGAGGATAGGCTGAGGTTTAGGAGCTCACAGCACTAGTGTGAAGTACCTCAGACTTTTCTGCCTTTTTAATTTTTTATTTGTAGACTTGGGACAAAAACCCAGGCCTTGCACACACTAGTACATGCTGTATCACTGGCTTTCACCCCCAGTTCTCACTTGCTTTCTTCTAACTAGTTTCTGCTGTTGCTGCGTCTTTCAGAACATCACAACATGTACGAAAAACAAACAAACAAACAAATCAACCCACAGAACAACCAAAAGCTAACCACATACATCTGCAAATGGGCCCACTTCTCCTGAAATGACTTGACACAAAGACTTGTGGTGGTTAGTCTAAAATGTACGTGAGTCATGAGAACACACTTCCAGGGGCAGAGAGCTATCAATTCAGGGTGGGCTTCCTGCCTGCCTGGCAATCTTTCCCAATCTCTCCATAGGCCTTTAAAAATGCAAAAGCACTTAGCACAAATATTATTACCTGGTTTACTTCCAGAGACGCCAGGTGGCTTCTTGAGGTCTGGCTTCAGCTTAGATGCCAGAATAAATCTCCTAAACCACTCCTCTTTTTCTCGGCCAGTTCGCCCAAACAGATACAGTATCTGATCTCGATGGACAGATCTTGTTCCCTCTTGAGGATGGTATGGCTTCTTAGGGTCCTCGCTTCCTGGCTCTCTCTCAGCTGGTGGTTTCTCTTCAGAGGTCTCCTTATCAGTCTGAGCCTTAGACATAAAGTCATCTTGTCGACCAAGCTCAATACAAATAGGATACTTTTTATTCCAGATTCGTTTTCGAGCCAAACTTTTAGGTACAAGATAAATCTACAAAGAAAGTGAAATGATTTATGTACTTGAGAGTAGCTATATTGTGCATTAATATTACACATAACGCAAAGCTTACAGTATGTTTGATTAAAATGATCAATGTGAAATAATTACCTAAATTTATTACCTATCTATAACACAACTTTATAACTTGAATAAATTTTTAGAAATGACTTATTATTCCTCAAAATCATTCCAGAATGTAGAAGTTTAAGAATTCTGCAAGAGTTGTTAAGTATGTATAATTTCCCAGAAGTAGCAAAGATAACATTTAGCTGATTATCATTAACTAAGTTTGGACACCAACTATGTTTAATGACTCTGGGCTAAACTTAAACTGGGGGGAAAAATATCAATTTAGATGGGAAACTCAGGCAACAATGGGGATCAACTCAAAAATGAACTTACACAAAAATTAAGCACTTATATCATTTTGGAGAAATTAAAGATCATTCAGATCAGTTATAAGGACAAAGAACCTATAGCTCTGTGGAATAACATACAAATAACATGCCGGGTATGGTGATGCACACCTGTAATTCCAGCACTAGGAGGCTGAGGCGGGAGGATCACCATGAGTTCAAGGGCAGCCTGGACTACATAGTGAATTCAAGACTACCCTGAACTATGTAATGAGACCTTGTCTTAACTTTCCCCTTGCAAAAAAATTATCTCTTTCTCACAAACACAAAATAGTGTATATTTTATAAAAATGTACTTATTTTGTGTATACACAATTGTCACATTTTACAGAGCCTTCATTAGTTACTATCTTCTATGTAGCTTTTTGTTTGGCTGATTAATTAGCTCCGAGAGGCAGAATTCTGAGTGCTGGATGCCCTTGGTTGAGATGTCATCCATGTGACTGCTGCATGTGTAGTCCCTGAGAGATCATGCAAGTGCAGGCTCTCAGCCCCATTTAAACTGCTGAATCAGAATCTGCACTGTAAAAGGTGCCCACGTGGTTCACACGTGAATTAAAGTTAGAGAGGTACTGTCCTAAAGTATCCTGATCCTTAAACAACAAAATCAAAAACCTTTCTAGTGGGAAAAATGCAATAAAGCAACCAAAATTCCAAATACTTTTCATTCATCTAAGCTCTGCTTCCAAAATTCCCAGGGCTCACCTTGCTGTCAGAAAGGTCATAGATTTTCTGGCTGATGTAGGTGACTTCTGGCTTCGTTTCATTGTAGCTCGCCCTCCTGGATATGTTTTTATTGGGCTTTGAAAGCCTTAAGGTTCCACCCTCAAGTCGAACAAAGACTGAATGTGTCAAAGTCGCGTGGTAAGTTTCTGGATCATAGTTGTTAATCTCATTCATCCATCCCTAATGGAGAAAAACTTTCATTAGTAAAATCAGAGTGAACACAAATCTGATTCAGTGAAAATGATGATCGCTGTGGTATTTGGGACACTGAAAACAAACTTGATTTTGATGGAGGTGTCAACTTCCTCACCAGGAGGTTGCTGAAGCTGTGCAAAGATGGAGTAATTTGGTACGGTTTTGATCACCAAAAATCTGTATCTGGGGAGAGAATGGTAATGTCCATTTTCCTAAATGAAAGGTTCTTCTTTTTTTTAATCTGACAAGCAAACCAAGAAACTTCAAAGTTTTATTCATGTAACTGAGAAGTCTCTCTGTCTGACCACTGGGGATAAAACAGTCTACTCAGTCTGGCTTTCTTTGGTAGCAAAACACGTGCTTTGCTCAACCTACTTGCAAACAATCTTTGAAATTTCACATTCTGAAACTCAGAAAACTTACCACAACTTCTTTTTCTTTCTTTTTTTTTTAATTCTGGTTTTTTGAGACAGGGTCTCACTATGTACTTCAGGTGGCCCTGCACTCAGTATGTAGCCCAGCTTGGCCTGCAACTTGCTGTGATCTTCCTGCATCAGCCTCCTGAGTGCCAGGATTACAGGTGTGTGCTACCACACCCAGTTCTATCTCTTCATTTTAATGTTACTATTACACACAGCTCTCATGAAATCATATGGTAAAGCAGATGAATGAGAATTAGTCATCAAATAACAGATACAATCAACAGCGTATCAAAATTCAAAGATACATAGTAACTTAAATGAGAAAATTGTGTTGAGTAGTGATTGGCATATATGTACTTACACATTGATTTTAAAAACACAAACATTCTGGAACATATAAACAAAGCACAAAAGCCTAACACACCATAAAATGGTATTAAAGTTTATCTCATAGCTATATGGGTGGCCTAGATCTCTTTTAAAAGTTTCTCAGAAACCATAATTGATATATTCCCATGCTTTCCATCCTACACATTTTTGTAATGAGCACAGAGGTGCAGAAGATCACTACCCTAGAGTTGACACTATCATTCTTTTCAAGCAACAGTCATTTCCATGGTAAATATTTGGGTCTCACACCAGAGTATCTGCTGGAAAGCACATAAGAATGAGGAACCTTCAGAACCTCTTCCCCACTGTGTGTGTGTGTGCGCGCACACGCACATGCGACTGGTGATTAAACACAAGTGCTCCACCACTAAGCCACATCATCAATCCTCTTTTTTTTTTTAATTAAATTCTGAGAGTCTTGCTAAATTAACCAGGGAATTTGTTTTCCATCCTTCCATTAAAACACACACTGAATCTATGTGGCAAGAAAAGTGTCAGGAGTTGTGTCAGATTTTTTAAAAGGACTGGGTCTGAGGGTGTAGCTAGGTGGTAGAACACTTGCCTATCATGTTCAAGGACCTGGGTTTCATCCCCAGCACCATGCAAGCACATGTGTACCCACTCACCTACACCCATAGTTAGGAACTAAAAAAGGAATTTTATTCTTCACTCGAGAGTGGTCCCAAAAGAGTGGAAAACTAAGTCTTTATTCCACCATCCTACAACCCCATTAGAATAGTAACAGAAAAGTTATTACAATAAGCTGATTAAAAAAGATAATTTCAGTGTGAAGTAAAAATGAACAAACATACCTCTTTTGTCTTTAGGGGAAGAGGTATGAAACTTATGAATCAGTTATACAGTTTTATAAACCTCAGTATTTTTTTGTATGTGCAAGGAGGATTTCTTCCTTCTCTCAGTGAGTCACTGGCCAGGAGCAGTATCTAACCACAAGTAGCAAATGAACAAGTAGCAGCCAAGGGAAGAGGATGTGATATGGGTGTCCACAAAAAAAAAAAAAAAAAAAAAAAAAAAAAAAAAAAAAAAAAAAAAAAAAAAAAAAAAAAAAAAAAAAAAAAAAAAAAAGCAGTAAGCCTGACATGGCTGTTCACGCCTGTAATCTCAGCACTCGGGAGGCTGAGGCAGGAGGATCGTTGCAAGTTCGAGACCAGCCTGGGCTACAAAGTGAGTTCAAGGTCAGCCTGAACTACATAGCGAGACCCTGCCTCAAACAAGACAAAACAAAAACAAAACAGAAAAAGAAAAACCAGCAATGATCAGAGTGGTAAAGCAAAAAGGAAGAGATGCAATGCACAACACAGGGGGACCTAAAGCAGATTACATTGTCAGAGAACCATTTTGGGTAGTATATTTTGTTAAGTATAAAGCATTCTTAAAAGACATTCTTTGGTTCACGGTTCTGGTTTTTCTGTAGTGATTATACTATGCTGGATTACACTTACTGACTCTGAAATGTTGATTCGCTCTTGCATCCTCAGGGTTAATGATATACCTGTCATGATGTGGTGAAGCTGGATGGTACCATTTCACGAGCTGACTACACGTTTCCCAACTCCATGTTCACTGACTTCACATTAGTAGCATGTACCTAGCTGAGGTGAGAATTCCTACAGATGGAAGCTAGCAAGCAGTACAAATCCAGGTCCCCCTTCTTGTTTCTCTGTGAAGCTAGTCACCAGCGCAACCCTGTGATTTATTTATCCTCCCCCAAACTTCTTTGGTGTTTGGGATTAAAACCTAGGTCTTAACAATAACGAGAACAACAAAATAATAGTTCTATTGGAACATTAAAAATACTCAAAGCCAGGTATGGTGTTGTATGCCTATAATTGCAGCACTCTGGGAGGCTGAGGCAGGAGGATCAAGTTCAAGTCAAACCTGGGTAACTCAGCAATTTAGTGAGACCTGTCTCAAACTAAAAATTATTAAAAAGGGCTGAGGACATGGCTCAGTGTGATGGCCCTGGGTTCAATTCCTAGTACCAGGAGGAAAAAAAAACAATTTATGGACATACTTAGATCAAGTTTTTAGCTTATTCCTTTGATTTTCTGATTTAAAACACAACATAGGACACATAAGTGTGGGAGTTAGGATACAGCATTGCATCCGCTCATCTGTTCACAGAACAGATATACTCAGTGATGAGCCATTACTCTGACTCAGTCTAATGATTATTGCTTTTAAGAAAATTCCTATATCTGATTAACAAGGGCAATCTTTTCAGGAAATCTGGTTTTTAACCTCAAAGCCAGGTGCCTGACCTGGCAGCATCAGAAGCCGGCCCCTCTAGAGGTCTGGCTGCACATGGCTCATGTCCTCACCCAGTCACAGTTCTGAGATGAGTAACCGGTTATCCTTCACTACTGACAGCTCTGAAAAATACAGGTCACCCTCTACCACTTGTCAAATCCCAGGAAGTCTAGAACAACCTGACTGAGAGGAATGTAAAGGAGAGAAGAATACACAGGTCAAACACACAAAACCCTCCCTGCTGCATTATGGCAGCAGAGGTGAGACACCTAGGAGAGAATCCAGGTGATGCCTCCCTTTGGGACAACCCAGAGGGGCTCCAAATGCCCTGCTTCCAGCAGGACGGATGGCCCTCCTTTTCCCACCGAAATCTTTTCAGATCCTCAGGTGCCATCATTTTTCTTTCCCTTTCATCTTCAACTTTCTCTTTTCTGAACTACTGTAATGTTCTTTTCTTTTATGCTAAAGATCTATAGAGGCTAAAGTCCATAGCTCCCCCCCCCCAAAAAAAAACCATTACCCATGAAGTAAGATCTGAATTGCACATCTACTGTGAGCAATCATTTGTTAGCTTAAGTGTGATCCTAACTTGCTCCTATTTGATGACAGGAAAGACTGCTGGTCAAAACACAGGCACTGACACCAACCACACACCTTAGCTGATACGAAGCATCTGACAGGATTGGGTCACAATCCTGCCTTCACCACTTCAGGTATAAGCTGGGTGGTGTGTAGCCCCAGACGCCCTCCATTTTCCACATGGAAAAGGATCCAGCATGGCTTACCAGCCAGCTTCACTTCATGCCTCCCTGCCTCCCACCTCACACTCTACACCCAAGCCACAAAGATTTCTCTCGGCAATGAAAGCATTTTCTGAGGTATAATTTACATAATAAGTGAACAAATTTTAACATACAATTTTTAATTTGCTAATATGAATATTCAGTACAGTAGCTGGCATTTACGCTCACACAGCACTATGTTCCAATTACTTCAGGTACATTATCCCCTTTACTTGTGCCAATTCCCAACAACATCACGGGAAGAGAGAGATGGTAAGTGATTTGCCTCCCAAGATTTAGAGACTGGCACATTTGGAGCTTGAACCAAGCCCATCTGCCTCGCAGGCATGGGCTCCTCTCTGAGCTCCGTGGTACAGCCCTCATGCACTACAGCTAGTACCTGGTCACCCTCAGGCTACGGCAAAGATGAGGCTTCTTCCAGCAAGCCCCCCTTCTCTGTCACTCTTCTCACTGCACCTGCTAACTGCCTGGTTTACTCTACTGAGTTACGCCCTCCACAGAACAGGGATCAGTCTACAAACCCCAGTAGCAACAAATGTTTGCTTGATGGGATGAACAAAGCCTAACTCAAGGTGGTGGCTTCTGTGCTCACTTCAGCAGCACGCACACTAAAAAAGATGGTGGCGATGAAGATTAAATGAAATCGCTGGCAATCACAAGTAATCAGAACAAGCTGGTGTCCTCCACATCCTGGAAGTAGACTGCTGGCTTTGCACCTTGAGACATAAAAGGGAACAACCTGCATGGGTAACTCAGAAGAACAGGACTCGGTCAAGATTCTCAAAAACCAAAATAAAACTGTATAAAAATAACACAGTGCAAAAAAAAAACAAGGAGCCTCAGAAAGAACCTTATACATAAAATGTTAAAACTTTTCAGGCGAGAACTTGATTAAGCTCCTTCTTACCCAGAGCAGAGAGGTGTGGTGGCCAGAATCCAGGAGTCCTGCCTCTTACCATGGCTCTTTCCAGCACATCAGAAGTGCTCACTGGAAACTCTTGAGAGAATTATAGGCACTGCTACCTGACAAACATCAGGCAGGCAGCAGGGGTGCAGACAGGCCTTTGGGAGGCTCAGGCTGGCCAGGCACGGCTCTCCTCCAGTTCCCTCCAATTCTATACCCTAAAGCACTGTAGTCATGGGAAACCAGGTCACCCTTGCAGAAAGCAATTTCCCAGTGCAAACCTAATCACCTTTATACCATCAGCTTGCCAACTTTTTCCTGAACCCTGAATAACTCCCTGGATTAAACTGCACGTGGAATTTCTATATGTCAGCAGTCAAAATATCCAATCTCAACAGCAGCACTGCCACTCTGTTCCTTGTACAGCACCCACTGTCTGCTGCTCACCTGTTCTAAAATTCTTAACTCTAAATCGCTTAACAATTGTTATGACATGGGAATGAACATAAAGACATACAGCATACTGCTAGTACCTCATTCCATTTCAAGAGCTCAACTGAAAAACTGAATGCCCTCAACCCACACTAAAACATCTCAGACAAGCCTCGCTTCTTTCTGAAGCTGTTAAAATGGAGACAGTACACACCACTGGGGACAATGACCCAGCCGGCAGGCTGCAGCCGTCTGGTCCACGGACTGGTCCTGTGATGGTGTTTGTGAAAGGTCAGGGGTTTCTCTTCGATTCTCCGCTGGATTAAGAGGCCACGTTTGGCTGAAAGTACAAACCACAATCTATAAAGGGGCCCATTTAATACAGTAGTTGGGAAGATTAAAAGCTACAATTAACCTTTTGCAAAATAATAAAGTCTGGAAGAACTACTATTGTGTTCACTTTCAGTTCAGTGCCAATAAGGAGTTCAAAGCCAATGCTCTCTTGCTCAGCTGGTTGCTGAGCTGACCAGAGAAAAGCGCTAACCCTCTGGCCTAAGGAAGCAGTGGGACTTCCTCGGTCTTCAGTGCACAGGGCTTGGCTGGCACAGTGACACTGCAGCGGATAGTTAGGTCTCTGCTTGTTCCCTCTTCAGGTCTATCAGGGAAGAAGAAAGTGCTAAATATAGAACAGAGCCAGGACCTGTGGCCACTGCTACTGAGAATCACCTCTGAAGCACAGAAGCACACAAAAAGGTGATCACTCTTCTCTGTCCCCAAAACTAAAACAAAATCAGAAGTTTGTTCTAAGTGGGCTTAGACCCTTTTTGATGTATAAATGGTTGGAAACTACAGCTATCAGTTAAAACAGTATCACAAACATTGTGGAGAACATTTTTTAAAAAAGTCATTAGGGGAGGAAAGCACCAATGTCAATACCACTAACTCCCTGCTTCAAGGTCACCTTCGCAGCCATATCACCAGAATTATGTGAGTCAGGTCTAATGCCACAAACTCTAGGAAAACAGCCCTTAATCCAGTTTTCCTATTCTGCCAAGAGACATCTACCAAATTCAGGTGAGTTGTATTGTTTCGTCTTTTTGAGACAGGGTTTCACTATGCACTTTAGGCTGGACTTGAACTTACTTTGCAGCCCAGGCTGGCCTTGAACTTGAAGCAATCCTCCGGTCTCAGCCTCCCAAATGTTGGGATTACAGGCGTGAGCCACCATGCCTGGCTTGTTTTTTTGGTTTTCTGAGACAAGATTTCACTGTATAGCCCAGGCTGGCCTCAAAGTCGTGGTGATCCCTCTGCCTCTGCCTCCCGAGTGCTGGGATTACAGGCATATGCCAATGCACTCAG
>RJWT010022492.1:0-17138 GCA_004365215.1 Cuniculus paca | reverse complement strand
ACTTCTGTTACTTTTCCACATGACATGGTTTATGGGAATTCACTATTTTGTGTTCCAGCTTTGAATTATTTTTCAGTATGAGTAATTATTTAAATCCTATTTGAAAAGAGGAGGGATACAAGAAACATAATTAAAATTGTTTTTCAAGTGTGGCACTTGCACTGAACATAAAAGCCCCGAGGGAGTTTGAAGAAGACACAGTCAACCGCACCTCCCTTCCTTGCTCTAGAGTCTAGAGTTCTATTTGGAGATGGCTAGGAAATCGTGTTGAAATTGTGCGCATCCGTCTTTATTCACAGTTTAATTCTGTCCTGACTCTTGAAATTGTAAATATGCCCAAACGGATCTGAGAGGCATTTTCAGAGTGCTTCCGATACAAAGCTTGAATAGTTTAATCCATCCTGAAGATAGAATAAAATGATCAGCACTAAGCAAGCCAGCGACCTTGAATTTTAAGTAGAAGAGCTGATGCATTTTATGCGGCCTAGCGCTGGACGCTGGAAGTTTGGAATGCAGAAACGCAGAGGGCGCGGAGGCTGCGGCCCCGGGCTTTCGGGTCTGATGGGCCCCTGAAGGGGACGCGCTCGCTGTCCATCCCCTGTGGCCCAGTGGCAGCCTTGCATGTGGCTGGCAGCCAGCACGCCCGGCCCCTTCTGGGGTCTTCCTCTGCAGACCGGCGAACTCGTCTGCCGAGGTCGAGCCTCAGAGCGGCTGGGCTCTGGTGTTTACTTGTGACCTTTGCCGAGGTCTTTGGCAAGGGCAACTGGGGCAAAGTAAAACAGGAACCTCCCTCTTCCTCCTAAGCAAAGTGGAGCTGGGCGCTCTGCTCTGCGGAGAGTTACGCAAATAGAAAGCATCCCACGCGCTTGTCAAGTCCCCCTCCCCCCCAAGGAAGTTAAGCTACCTTAAACATGATCTAGTTGCAGAAATCATTCACTGAAGTCATGCTCCACGGCCTGCTGAGAAGAAACAAGGTCGGGTGGGCCGGGGAGGGCCAGGGAGGAAACCTCTAAACTGAATGTTGGCTACTGTCCGATCTGCACCTCTGGGGAACGGCCAGGCTCCCCAGATCCCTGCCCCAGTGCCTCTCCACCCTCAAATTGTCCTCCTTGTTGCCTGTAAACATCTAAAACTGAAAATGGTCCAAGTGCCCTTCCCCTTTCTCTTTATTCCTATAAGTCACAAGGCGCAATCACTATTACAGAATGTATCACCTTTCCAACAAGACTGTAAAATCCAAAGTATTATAAAAGCATACTCCCAAAAGGCCGGGGATGTAGCTCAGCGGCATGAGCGCCTGCCTAGCAAGTGCAAGGTCCTGGGTTCCATTCCCGGTACCAAAAGATACAAAAGCATATACTCCCGTGGACACTGACTGACACAGTGTGCAGGCATGTGAGAACTCGCTTCAGTGGTAATGGAAATTAAAACTGAGGTAAGAGGGGGAAAGTACAGGCAAAAACTTTAATCGAGAAGAGAGAAGGGGAAGGGAATCTAGCTTGAAGACAAGAAGACCTGAAGGCAAGCTAGCTCTGATGAGATCACACTGGCCTATTAACAGATAGAAGAGACAAAACTTTTATGGTTCAACCCGGCTTGGTGGCACATGCCTGGAATCCCAGCACTTGGGAGACTGAGGCAGGAGGACTGTTGCGAATTTGAGACCAGGCTGGGCTACAAGCTGAGGCCAAGGCCAGCCTGAACCGCATATCGAGACCCTGTCTCAAAAAGACAGGAAAAAAAAAAGATTTTATGGGGTGGGCCAGGAGTTTGGCCATGGACTCAGGAGTATGGAATGTTTTAGAAACCATGTTTTAGGGAATTTCTCCTATGTATAGGATATGGATTTGGTGACTGTTCTCACTTTTGGAGACATCAAGGTAGCCCCCCCTACTGTTAAAGGACAGTTGGTCTCTGAAGTTAGAGTAGGGGGATAAAGGGTGCACTACATACATTTGTTGACAGAGGAGAGCAGAGGGAAATGACCTGTCTTCACCTTCCTGGGTCACAGGGATAGGGTAAGGCCTGAGAAGTCCTCCATCTTTTATCCTCATGAAGGTCCTTGTCTTAGTTCAATACCAAGGCTCATTAGGTCTTAGTGCTCTAATAAAAAGTCACATTTATTCTATACCCTCACTGAACCACAAGCGAAGTTCATGCCAGCATTTAGGTACTGAAATAATTTTCAAACCACGTACCTGAACACCTCTGCTTCACCACAAAAAGGTAACTAAATGTATGTTTTAGTTGACAATTAGGACCTTTCCCTGGAGGGCAGGTTAAAGAGGGCTGGCAGCCTCAAGGGGGGTGGAAGTCCCGTGATAAGCACAGACTGGCGAAATCATCTGGGGACCGATGCATCGAGAGCCGGGGGCTGTCCGCTCAGATCTCACATCCAGATGCTTACCCAGCACAGGCAGAAATACAAATGTGAGAAGAGGCCGCGTGTAAGAAGTCCTTCGCTTCCCCTAAACTCTAAGTAAAACAGCGCATCATGATAAATACCTTTTGCACACAAAATAAGGACTTATGAGGTCTGTGTTTATTTCTTCTGATAAGCACAATATTTTTTTTGAGCAGGATATATTTATTGAGAGAGAGAAAGCTTTTTTCTGAGAGACAGAAGGGGTCCCGAGTGGGTTGCCTGAGCACAATTTTTATTTAGTACCAATTGATAGATTCATGAAGAAATGTGGTCCTGAGTTGAGAAATATTATTATTTTTTTCAAGGTAAGCCAGGAATCATCATTTTAATGTAAAACTTACTGATTCTTAAGCATGTTATCAAATTACATTATAATTTTTAAAACTACAGGCTGCGCGTGTCTATATACTACATTTGGCTCAAAGTCAGTCTATGACCCCTGCGACTAATAATATTTAAGGTAACGTTAAATCCTGAGATCCTTGGACTGTTTGCATTATAGCATAGCTGTCATTCAGTGTTTGACTCGGATTTATAAATCCTGATGTTACGACAATGTCTTGGGTTCACATGTGCTCTAGCTTTAACTCTTAAACAATGGAATTAATTTGTGCTGACTTTATTTTATTTCACTGCTTTTTGTCATTGTCATAATTCCGTCAGAGGCTCAGCTGATTAATTTATGTAACTTCATGAACTGCAAGAGTGATGAATAACACAGGAACATAGAAAGTCAGGTAATCTTATTGTTACAGGTGGCTGAGTTAGTTAGAAATATCATAGGCAATCAGATAGGGCCAGGCCTTCGAGAAAGCGGACACAGAAGACCAGATGCCTTGTGACCTTGGAGGAGACAGACACCTCCCACTGTAAGCCAGATCTCAAGACAAAAGGCAAAACAAATACAACCACGCCCTAAGTGGTAACATCAGGGATTGACATTCTAAACTGGTATGGATCACCCTGACCATCCCAATCCCCTATAGGAAGAGTCACTGATCCTTAAGAATGCTCACTTGCTACATGACTCGCTTCCCTATTGGTCCCTGATCAGTTTTACCTGAACAGTTAATCGTATTGATTGACCATAGTTCTGTCCCACCTCATGCCTGTTTGCCTTACAAGTTCTCAGGTTTTCCCCATCTTGGACCCACCTCACCTTGTGGTTTTACTCTATAAATCTCTCAAAAAGCCAGAATCTTTGGCAACCCACATGGGACCCCTTCTGTCTCTCTCTCAGATAGAAGCTTTCTTTCTGTCAATAAATATATCCTGCTCATAACCTCCGTTGTTCCTAAAATTCATTCTTCGATTTTAGAGAACACGAACTTGTACAGAATATCTAGTAGGCTGGGAGTTTTATTCCCCTATATCATTATTATGACTTTGAGCATGGACCCCAGCTCCACAGTACAGCTAAAATGAATTAAACCCCTGTCCAAGGTGTAGAACACATAGGTGGTGATATCTTGACAGTCCCAGTTTTAAATCATCTTTCCAGATGTTCTCTCAGCAACATTAGAGAAGCACCATTCTCCAAGAAGGTCATTGTACTACAGACAGCTAAGTTAGGTAGAAATATAGTAGGCAGTCAGCCAGGCTGGGTCCTCTAGACAATCAGTGCAGAGGATGAGAATGCATCAGGATTGTGGCCGAAGGCAAATCTGAAGAGTAAAATCACAATGGCTAGATTTATATGCTTCCCTAAGGGGTTAACAGAACTTCAGGGTTATCAGTATCACCTTTTTGAGATTTTCCATTATCTCACTGGGGTGGGCCATCCTCTCCCACCTACTAAGCCTAAAACCACTAAGATTAGGACTATAGATTATCAGCCAAAATTGATGATGTCACCCATGTACCCTTGCTACCATTAGATTAATATTACCTAAGTGACCATACTTGCAATCTTATTGGTTGATCATAATTTTGACCCACATTGTACATACATCATGATTTCACTCTATAAAACTTCCTTTGAGAAGTGGGCTCATTGGCAACCCATTTGGGACCTCTCCTGTCTCTTAGGAGCTATTCCTATTCCCCATTCCTTTTCTCCAATAATTTTTCCTATTCTTAACCTCTGTTGTTTCTCAAAATTCATTGTTTGACTTCAGAGAATACAAACTTAGTGTACCTCACATCTAGTATTTCCCCTATATCAATTTGACCACAAGGCAAGAAAAATGCCTGAGAATAGAAGCTTTTATCTTTCTATAAAATGACTTCTTCTCTTCATAATCTAGGTTGATGGCAGCTGTTTTTTTTATTATTATCTGGTGTAGGGGTGAAAAGAAATTTCCCTCTGCCCTCTAAAGGTTCTATAGTGAGTCTGCTGAAATAAACTGATAATAGATTAACAAGAGAAAAGTTTCACAAATTTATTACTTTCATGGGGGCATGACAGTAATGAAAAAGGAGTACTCAATTACCCAAGGAGATTTAGAAGCTTATCTGCCCTCTTCATAGGGAAGATATAGGATATTTTATTTTATTTTATTTTATTGTTTTTTGGTTCCAGGAATCAAATTCACGACCTCACACTTGCCAGACAGGCGCTATGCTACTGAGCTATATCCCTGGCCCATAAAGGCAATTTTAGAAGAAAAGCAGATAGCTTTTAGGGGAAATGAATGGACCAGAAAAACAGATGCTAGCTTGGGATGAAGTTTGTCTGCATTCTGAGTGTGGTGTCAACTCTAGTCTTCTTTTCTGTAGTATTTTATGTTGATAAGCTATCTGGGGGAGCTGGGTGTAATGGTGCACTCCTGTAATCCCAGCACTTGCAAGGCTGAGGCAGGAGGATCACTGTGAGTTCAAAGCCAGCCTGGGATAAATAGTGAGTTCAAGCCCAACCTAAACTACTTGGTGAGACCCTGTCTCAAAACAACAAAATGACAACAATGCATCAAACCGAAATGGTGGTACATGCCTTCAATCCCAGCACTCAGGAAGCTGATGCAGGAGAGTGTCTGTGAGTTCAAAGCCAACCTGAACTATATACCAGGACCATGTTTCAAAAAACAAACCAACCAAACAAACAAACAAACCCAAGTGTTGTGAGTTGGGTATGGTGGCACTCACTTGTAATCCCAGCACTCTTAGAGGCTGAGGCAGAAAGACTACAAGTTAAAGCCCAATCTGGGCAATTTAGCCACTTGGTGAGACCCTGTCTCAAAAAAATCACATGGGGTAAGGATGTAGCTCAGTGTACCACACACACACACAAAAAAAGTTATCTGGGGAAAGAGTTCACAACAAGTGAATGTTTCCTATAGGCTCCATCCTTTGATGTAGGTAAGAAAACTTTAGAGACTACCCAAGAACTCTCAATTTGAAGTCCAAAGTAATATTTTCTTTTACATTTATTATTTTTAACTGACACAGTACATGAGAACACAAAACTGTACAGATGTATAGAGTAAAATGTGATTTTCGACACCCATATATATTGTGTTGAATTAGGTTAAACATTTAACCTAATATTTAACATATTCTCAAGTACTTACCATTTATTTATAGTAAAAACATTCAAATTCATTTCTAGCTCTTTGAAATCTATAGTACATTATCGTTATCTATAGTCACTCTACTGTGTGATAGCACCCCAGAACTTCTTGTTCCTGTGTAATGCAATTTAGAAACCACTGATTAACGTTTCCCCCTCCTCCCAACCTCTCCCCGCTGTCTTCTCCAGCCCCTGGTGGCCACCGTCTTACTCTCAACTTCATCTTAGATTCCATGTATGGATGAGAACATGTGGCATTTGTCTTTCTGTGCCTGGTTTATTTCGCTTAATACAATGATATTCGGTTCCATGTTGGCAGAAATGATAGGTTTCCATTCATTTTTGCAGTTGAATAATATTCTGTGGTATATATGTGCGTATTCTCTTTATCTACTCATTAACTGATGGATACAGGCTGAAGCCGTGTTTTGGTTATTGTGACTAGTGATGTAATAAACATGGGAGTCCAGATGGCTTTTCACCATTCCCTTTGGTTACATCCCGGTAACTAGATTGCTGGACATCTTGGCAGTTCTATTGTTCGTGTGTGCGTGTAGGTGTGTGGGTGTGTATGTGTGTGTGTGTTACTGGGGATCAAACCCTGGGCCTTGGTGTGCTAAGCAAGTAATCTACTGCTGAGCTACAACCTCAGCTTCCATTTTAACTTTTTTTTGGAGGCGGGTAGGGGGGATTGAACTCAAGACCTCATGCTTGCCAAGCAGGCACTTATGCTGCTGAGCTAAATCCCCAGCCCCATTTTAACATTTTTGAGGAACCTCCTGTCTCACTCACTTTTGTTGACAGGAGACACAATACCCCCCACCCTCAACGTAAAGAAGCAGAGGTTTATTCTGGCTTAGGTTTTTGAGAGGTGCATAACCCGCCAGCTCCGAGAGCAGAAGTGCCGGCGGGAAGGCCCTGGCAGAGGAAAGCTGCTTGCCTCGTGGCAGCAGGGAAGTGGAGAAAGTGAAGGGAGGATTTGGGGAGGGAGACACACCCTTCCAGGTCACACCCATAAGGACCCACTTCTTCCATCCAGACCCCACCTCCCAACACCCAGCCAGCTGTGTATAGCACCCCCGTAATCCAATCACCTTCCATACACCTGACCCCTGAGTCAGATACAACCCCTAACACTTTCATACTGCTCTCCATAACGGATGTACCGTACAGTACTAATTACATGCCATTAGCATGCAAAGGTTCCCTTTTCTCCACATCCCTGCCAGCATGTGTTATCTTCTGACTTTTTGATGATAGTCATTTTTACTAAAGTAAAGTGATATCATATTTTGGCTTTGACTTTTGTTTTCCTGATGATCAGTTATGTTGAACATTTTTTATATATCTGTTGGCCATTTGTGTGTCCTTTTTTTTTTAAGAAAAGTCTATTGAGTTCTATTGTCTATTTTTAATTGTGCTATTTTTAGTTTTGCTATTGAGTTGTTGGAGTTCCTTATTTATGCTGAATATTAACCCTTTGTCAGATGTTATACTTTGTAAATGTTTTCTACAGTTCTGTAGGTTGTTCCTTTGCTTTGATGATTATTTCCTGTGCAAAAGTTTGTTAGTTTGATATGTCATTTGTCTACTTTTGCTTTTGTATCTTGAGTTGTTGAGGTCTTATCTTTGGTCTTATCTCAATGTTCCAGAGGCAAAGTGACATAGTGTCTGTCACTATGAGCTGTCTGTCATTTTCTGAGCTCCATCACTGGAATTTGAGACAAGGAACCAAGACACTGGAACCAATACAGGGGAAAGGGAAATTTTTCCTCTTGTTTCCTGTTTCCATCAGCATCACTCCAGCAAAAGCCCTTCGTCCCAGTTGGGACAGGGTTACAAACTCCAGCTTCTTTCTGGTGCTCCCGAAACAACATTTTACCCCTCTTGAGATGGCATTTCCTTCCCCCAAGGGCCATGACCTCTTCTTCAAGCTTCTAAATTCTGTTAGCCCCAACTTTCCTTTTGTTTCTTCCAGTGGTGTGAGTGATAGCTGTTTCCTGAAATTCTTTGTTTCACTCTTAAATATGCTTTTTATTTCACCCCTCCTCCAACTTTTATAACCCATTTCCTGTATTAAATTTTCTCTTTTGAACTACCAAGTACAATTCCTATATTCTTGACTGAACCCTGATAGAGATGACTTTCAGGTATATTATTTATCTATATTTCTATTGGAAAAATGCATTGTAGGTGAGTATCAGTAATACTTACTATTGCCAAATTGAATTTTACAGCTTCATGTGAATATTAATGTCTAGTGAAAGAAGAAAGTTAAAATTATGAGCCAATTTGGGTTTTGAGATAACACAAATTTCTATTACCTATTTTTTTGTGTTGTATTTCAAATGTTTCTTACAAATATCATTTAGATCAATTTAAATTTTTAAGCTCTCTGAGTATCTTACTTTAGTAGATATATTCAGCCTATTCAGTTAGTATGAAAGATATATTTGATTTAACTTCCATTTTATCTCGGCTTTTAAAATTTTAAATTAATGATGTTTCAACCTTCCCTTCAGGTTTACTAATCCTATTTTCACCCCTATTTATCTAAGTAATCACACCTCTGAGCTATATCCTTAACCCGGTTATGCAATTTTTTAAATGAATATTTTCTTTGTTAAAGGCCAGAGTTTTAATGCACTGCTCTTCTAGTGGTGATGATCTCGTTCATGTATTCGTGCCAAGAATCCTTTAGGCACACCAGGTTGGCAGCATAGATGGAAAAGATCTTATCATGAGTACATGAGACTCCATAATGGTGAGACTGCTTCTCATAGATGACACCCACCCCCAACTTCCTCTAAAACATTAAGAGGGGCGAGTCTTCTCAGGGGGCACCTTTAAATCCAAAGCATTCTGCTAGGAAAAAAGCTTATTAACTGAATTAATGTGTAACTTGATGCATGTTTTTATGCTCTTATATGCTCTGGGCTCCATTTTTCCCTGTGAAGAACACATGGCTTATACTTCTAATCTCCTGTTTATCAAGAAAGAAAGAGAGAAAGAGAGAAAGAGAGAAAGAAAGAGAGAAAGAGGAAGGGAAGGGAAGGGAGAAAAGAGAAAAGAGAAAAGAGAAAAGAGGAAAGAGGAAAGAGGAAAGAGGAAAGAGGAAAGAGGAAAGAGGAAAGAGGAAAGAGGAAAAGGAAGAGGAAGAGAAGAGAAGAGAAGAGAAGAGAAGAGAAGAGAAGAGAAGAGAAGAGAAGAGAAGAGAAGGCAAAGCAAGACATACTTAGGCAGAGGGGAACACAGGAGCGCTGCTGATGGAGACTGGCATGACTAAGGAGTGAATGCCTCTAATCGAGTCATTGCCAGGGAAAACAAGAGCTCTGTTTGACTAGTTCAGAGAATATCTTTTGGTTATTACCTCCCTCCATAACAGATGAGAAAACAAAAATAAACTATCATTGCTGCTCTGGTATGCATATTTGTGCCTCCCCAAAATCCATGTGTTGGAATCTTCTCATCATTGTTGTAGTATTAAGAGGCAGGGCTTTGGGGAAATTGTTAGGTCATGAGACCTAAGGGTAAGCACTAGCCAGGCAGACATATGGGCAGAATTCTTGCCGTATCTCTGATATCAGACCTGTCTTACATTAGTGCTAAAGACAATCTTGCCTTACCGGAGTGTCGGTCATTCACCTTGTTTTTCAGGTCTTCATATAAATAACCAAGTAAATTTTGGTCTATATAAAAACAAGAACAGAGGCTGGAATCACCTCTGGAGACCATCCTTCATGTTAGTATTAATTATGTACTTTGGGCATTGCTATGTATGGTCTGAATGTTTGCACCACACTCTCCCAATTTATGTGTTGAAACCTAATCTCTTTTAGGAGGTGAGAAAATCATTAAGTCAGTTAAACACAGCCCTCATAGTGTTCTTATAAAGAGGTCCCGGGCAGCTCAGTTCCTTTACACCATGTGAGAACCCGTGAAAAGGCACCATTTAGGATTAAGAAATGGGCCCTCTGTAGACACTAAACCAGCTGGAACCTTGAATTTAGCCCTCTCAGCCTATAGAACTGGGGGAAATTAGTTTCTGTTGTTTGTAAGCTACTCAGTTTATATTTTGTTGTAGCAGTCCAAACAGGCTCAGACAGGTATATTTTTCTAAGATGATCTTTTTGTGCATGTGCACAGTTCGGTTCTCCTTCTGAAGTAAAATATAATAATCCACAATATAGGTGAAAATAATGATGGGTAAACTTTTAAACCTCAACCTAGTGGCTTAGGTTAATGGATGTGCTGAGCACCCATGAATAAGCTAGGGTAGAAATTTTGCCAAATAAGGGAGAAATAAAGGCAGCAATGTGTCTGAGTGTCTGCCCCTTGGTGAGGCCTAGCCCAGGATGAAGACATTAGGGGCCAATAGGGAGCCCAGTGAGACTAGGTGGGACAAAAAAGCTCCAGGATCTAGGAAAAGGAAGTGAGCCAAGAATGGAGATCCAAAACTCAAGTCCAAGTATGTTAGGCACAGAGGAAAACTGGACCCTTAAATAAATGTTTCACAACAGAAAACATGGCAACCCTGAGCGATCCATGGTCTCATCTGGCAAAATAATGGGTCATTCAAGCCTCCAGGAAACTGAGAACACTTAGAGGCCTCTTGCTGTGTCTACCGATGACTGAACCATGAGAAATGCTTGTACAATCTGCAGATGTCTTATCTGTTAGTGGAAGGAAGATTAGATATTTACATTATCTCTCTTTCCTCTTAAGTAACAAACTTCACTTTCCACCTCTTCTGGAAGTCAGGTGTGGCCACACGCCTGCATTCTGTGAAAGGAACGCAGGCAAAAACAATGTCCTATGCATCTACATGTTCAGATATGAAACATGTAAAGTCATGGAAAATTCAGCCTCAGATGGAATCACTTTGGTGGGAGAGGGCAGGCAGAGAGACAGACAGACACAGACAGACACAGACAGAGAGTGAGAGGTTGTAAAATGGGACCTTAAACCCCAGGGTGGTAGCATGGGTTGTAATCCTAGCATTCTGAGAGACTGAGGCAAGAGGATCTTGAGTTCAGAAGCCCAGCCTGGGTCACTTGGCGATGCTAAGACCCTGTTTCAGAATAAAAAATAAAAAAGAGCTTGAAGTAGAGCTCAATGCAAAGACTCTGGGTTCAATTCTCAGTACTGCAATCAATCAATCAATCAATCAATCAAATGGAACCTCGCGCTTACTTGGCATACTCCACTCACCCTGACTCTGATCAGAGCAGCTTGTAGCTGTGCCTGGAGCTGTCTGCAGCTATGACCACAAGTTGACTGACCAGTTACGGATTCACAGACTTTGTCTCTTGCCTCTACCAATCATCGTAGGTGTTTTTCATTCTTGAATCCAAGCACTTTGCTTTCAAAAATACACTTTTCAGTTTTACCCAAATCTGTGTCACTTGAAGTACACTTCCTAAAAAACCAGATAAAGCTTTGCTTTTTATCTTACAATCTTGAAAATGATTGGCTAACAAACACTCCTCCCCAGTCACTGTCTGCTGGGTGAACATAGTTGTCTAATCTGACAGCAGATGGAAATTTAGAAAGCTTGAGTCACATTATTTTTCTTTGCTCCTAGATGACAAAAAAGCAAGGTGTTTTCAGATAGTGGGGCATGTTAGCTAGAATCCCCAAAGGACCATGTGACTTGGCATCCCCTGCCCTACCCTGACTGCTGGTGTCATGCGTAAGGTAAATTATTGTTGAGCCTCTAAAATTTTGGAATTTATCTATTATGGTATAGAAGTACTTGACATATCTAGATCTACCTCAACGCTCTGAATGATCTCCTCTCCCTTTCAAACTGCAGCTATGGATTGAACTAAATGATTTCATGGCAGAAATCTCTCAAAAACCATGGGCCTGCGTTTCTGCCTCTATCGAGTATTGAGCGTCTCACTTGAAGCAAACCAAGAAAGGCCTCCTCTACCTGATTACCTATGCTAAAAGAGGAGTTATTCTTAACAGCTGCTTGGATTAATGAAAATCTAGAAAAAAAGTTTTCCCTTCAAATATGGCTGTAGAAATTTCTCCTTGCTTAAAACAGAACTAGGGGTAGTAGCTGAGAAGAGCCAGGCAAATCATCTCAGGACTAGGCTGAGCAGGAGGAAGGCCTGTTGCTGGGAGGTGCAATTCCTGGTCTGTCAGATGGTGAAGGCATCGTCCAGTGCACTAACAGATAATGGAGTATTAATTATTGTATTAATAGGTGTGACAAGCTGAGAGATGCCTTCTGGCCAGGACCCAGGCCTCCAATATTCTACTTAAGGTAGCAGAATAGTAAGAAAGAACTTTCTAGAATTTGGATCCATTTAAAAATAGGATAAATATTCTTTCCTGAGCTTCCCTCCTGCAGTGTTCAAGCAACAAGTGGTTTGAAGATTTTTGGATTACATTTTACTTACTTGGAATACATTTTGAGGGATGTTGTGTGTCAACTTTCTGATTAGGTAGAAATTACACTAGATTAGTAAGTCTCAGATGTTCAGATGTGCATTTGGTGGGTGTTATAAAAATTGAGGTTCCTAGGCTCTATCTGTAATGATTTAGGTTCATTGCACAAAAGCCTTAATAATTCTAAGACAAGTAATTTAAAAACAACACTTTGGAGCATGTTGGACCCATCTCTAAAGATTTTTTCTATATCAAAACTTTATATTTGCTATAGTCTAAATTTTATAATATTCTTTAAATATATGCTATATTCTGTTATAACAAATTATAAACAAAAGGCAAAAAATTTAACTATATTCAATATATTATTTTTAAAATTCAAATTGTGGACTGGAGAGCTACCCCAGTGATAGAGTACTTGCTTAGCATGTGCAAAATCCAGGATTTGATCGCTAGTACTACCACCATCACCACCAAGATTAAAGTCTTATATAAAAATTATAAATGTTTCTATCATGGACATTTTTAGGAGTTTTAACCTGAGAACAATTTTAGGCATGTGGAAGTGGTAAGGGGTGCGTAAGTAGGGGCTTGTACTGAACACGCCTGAAAGGATTTCACTGGGAATGGTGGTGCTTACTTGTAGTTCCAGCTACTCTGGAGGCTGAGAAGGAGATTTGTTTGAGCCGAGGTCAAGATGAATCTGGGAAAATAATGACTCCCTTGTTTCAAGGGACGGAAAAAAAAAAGAAAGAACTTAATACAGGGCATTGGGTTTTTGGAACGTCTGTAACAGCAGTCAACAGTCTTTAGGCTGAGCTCTTAGGAGCAACATGCAGGCCCTGGAAACTCCCTATAGCAGGTTGGGAAGTCACGGCTGGAGCCTTCGTGGATGCAGAGCAAAGAAGCCGTTGGTGTTGCTGCTGACTGCGGAAGCAACATCATCACTCCCATTGCTGTCATCCTTGCTGCAGTAAGATGCCAGATCAGGAAGGGGCTGGCTTCAGAACACCCTGTTCTGACACCATCTGTGCTAGCAACTCATGTCACCCAAGTGTTCTCACATATGTGCAAATGACTGATGAAACTGTAGCTTCAACAGTGTAAGAAATGGGCTTTTAGAAAAGAAAGGTCAGAGGTATGCTGGAGCCAGCTTCTACCAGCTCTCAGAAGCCACGTGCTAGCCTGCCCCCAACCCTGTCCTGTGGTTCTTTAGTAGCTTGACATCAGCTGTGGTGGGAGTGTTTATAGCCCAGATACTGGCAAGAGCTGGAGGAGGAGGAAAGAAGCCAGCAGAGTTAGAATGAGTACTAGGCAAGCCCATCCACAGTGATTGCCATAAAACTCTTACGCAAATGGGCAAACATTATATAAATGTCATAAACAACACAGCTTTAAAATACTTTGTCATTGCATATCACAAGACTTGTCAAGCTTGCATTTGGAAGCTGGAATTAATAATGGAAGAAAAAGATTGGAAACAATATCCTGGTACATTAATAGAATTGGCCATTATAAATATTAAGAATAATATTTGTAAACACTCTTTAATTGTGTGGTAAACAATTACAGCTAAAACATGTGCAAAAAAGTCAAATACAAAAATTTTTTAAATGAATCATTTCAAATGGATTTTTAGAAAAGTATAAAAAAAAGGGAGTAGACCATCTTATGTTTAATACATTGTGTCAACTTGAGAAGTTTAGAAGTTTAACTGAGAGACTCAGCAGGGAGCCAGGGTTCTTACTTTGTAAATATCCTCATCCTGTGCAAAGGAGGGCAAGGACATTTTGGGAGTGTTAGACTCATCCAGAAGGGGGGTGTTACACCCACCCTGAAAATTTTTTGGGGGGGAATGGCCTGTGTACAATTTAAGGGTAGAGAAGAAGCTTGTTTGCTTCTTTTGCTCTGGCTGCTGCCTTGAAGTGTTGCCCCAGTGCCATGCCACTCTACCTTGGAGCCAGCTGATTATGGACTAAAACCACCAAAAACTATAAGCTAAATAAACCTTTTCTTGCTTCACTTTGGGTGTCAGGTGTTTGTCTCAGCAATGAAAAAAGTAATCAAGACAACTGGAAAAAAAAACTATCAAAATGTTAAAGTTGAAAATTAAAATAACACACAGATTTCAGAGTAACAGCAAGATGACAGAATAAAGGTTTCACTGCCCTACAGAAGCATAATCTTGAACATTCATCCACAAGAACAACTTCACAAGAGCTAGGGTGAGAGTTTATAGCTCCTTGTCATCACTAACCATCAGGAAAATACAAGTCGAAGCCACAATGGGGTAAGAAAACCACAGAAATGAGAGAAGGTGCATTGAAGAGGGCAAAAAAGACAATTTCACATTACCCACATCAGCCTTCCTGAGACCCATGCAGTGTAAAGGGGAGGGAGTACCTGGGGAAGCAGAGCGAAGTGACTGCCCAACTCTGCCATGATCCCAGCACCAGGTCCATTGGACCAGATGGGCCCCAAAGGCCCAGGCTCTAGACCAACCCCAGTACTAAGCCAGCCATGCAGCCCCAGTCCCCAGGGCCTTTCCTCCTGACCCAGGTTCTAGTTCTGCCCCAGTACCAACTGGTGTCCAGTGGTCCTCAGTATTATCTAGCTCCTACAGACCTATTTACAATAGCTAAAACTACAAAATTATCTGAGAGAAATTGAAGGTAATACAAATAAATGGAAAGTTATTCCATGTTTATGGAGTCAATATTATTAAAATCCCCACACTACACAAAGTGATCTACATGTTCAGTGCAATCACTATTAAAATTTCAATGACATTTCCCATGGAAATAACTTTAAAAATCCTAAAATTTGCACACAACTACAAATGACTAGATAACCAAAGTAATCTTAAGCAAGAATAATAAAGCTAGAGGCAGCATGCTACTTGATTTCAAAATATGCCACAAAACTATAGTAATCAAAACAGTATGGGGCCGGGGATCTAGCTCAGCGGCCTAAGCGCCTGCCTGGCAAGCACAAGGTTGTGAGTTCAATCCCCAGTGCTGCAAAAAAAAATAAATAAATAAATAACAGTATGGTATAGCCATTAAAACAGAAAGGTCAGTGGAACAGAATAGCCCAGAAAAAAACACATGCATTTATAGTCAGTGGACCTTCAACTCCTGTCTCATATCACAAGCAAAAAATCAACCCAAAATGAATTAAAAATTGAAATGTAAGACCTAAAACTCTAAAACTACTAGAAGAGCTTCCTGACATTGGTCTAAGCAATAACTTTTATATGACCCCAAAAGCTTAGGCTACAAAAGCAAGAACAGACAAAGAGTATTGCATCAAACTAAAAGGAATCTTCACAGCAAAGGAAACTATCAACAGAGTAGGCATGGGGGTGTGAGTGGCACTTGACTGCATGAGCTGCAGTGTCCTCATACACATGCAGGATGGATGTAGGGTTGGAAAAAGAGGAAAAACTGACTGCAGGCCTGATGACAAAGGGCTGACCCTCTGCACTGATGTGTTCCAGCACAAAACTTGTAGGACTTTGTGAATTCTAAATTTGAACTGGACTTCTAATTGTTAAGAAGACACATTAGTCAAAATAAAGAATATGCCATATTTTTCTGTCTTGTTAGCTTGCCTTATAACTTTCAGTACTTAAACATGAGCCTACATTTGGACTTTTGTCCCAGATTTGCAAGGCTTCAGGATAGGATGCTTAGAGGTGCTGTTAGCCACCTTTTTATCACATTTGCTTTCTGTTTGTCTGGGTACCTACTTACCTATTAATGTGTCTCTTTCTACTCAAGAGTACGTTGTGGACATCATGAGACTCCCTCCCTAAATATTTCACTATGTATTGCTAAGATTGTAAGACCATTATAATCCTAATACCATTATTGTACCAGAGAAGGTTCATATGGACGTAATAAAATCATCTAACCTACAGCTTACACTCAGTTTACCTCCATTATCTTAGAAATGCCCACCGTTGCAGGGTTCTGGAGTTTTGTTTCAATGTAGAGTACAATCAAGAATCACCTGTTACATTTGTTTTCCATGTTTATAGTAATAAATTAAGAAAGCTTTTCTCTTAAACAGAGGTTAGATAAGACTATTTGGCACAATGTGTGAGAACGTTAAAATACATTTTATTATAATAGAATATGCAATTTCTCCAGAGTGTTTGTGAGAACTTGAGGCTACAATGTTCTCTCTCTCACTGTAGTTTGCTCTCACAACGTAGAGTGTAATTTTTCTTCTTCCGCTTGGCCCAAATTCACTCTGTAAAGCACGTTTCTTTTCCTACTTTTAATTGACATAAAATTCCCCTACTTTTGCACTTGTTTTTCCAGTTCTTTGTTCAAGACAAGAAGAATGTAGAAACCACCTCTTGAAAGAGACTCCAGAACCCCCTTAATGGTAGTGTCTGCGGCTCACTGACTAACGAGAGAAGAAACAGTAACACAGTAGAGAGACTAATGGTAAAGGCTTTGTCTCTGTAGAGCTGGAAAACCATCATTTCCAATAGTTCTGGGGTTAGGATTTCAATGCATGAAATTCGAGGTGGTACAACTCAGCCCATAACAGTAACTCTAGCTCACTTTCTTCATCATTAAAGTGGGAATGATGGGAATGTAACCACCGCATAGGGTTCTTGGGAGAATTAAGATATGTAAAGGTCTGGAGCCTGACACAGACCAATCATGAGGCCTGGGTCCTTATAACGGTAACTGTGGCTTCATAAAAAGAGGAAAAGTGACACCACCTGGCATGTTTGCTCTGCCTCGGCAAGTGATGCTCTTTGCCACATGATACAAACTTCTGTTGATG
>RJWT010022491.1:0-17291 GCA_004365215.1 Cuniculus paca | reverse complement strand
GACGGATGGAGAAATCCAAATATTAGAAACCTCCTAACATTCTTAACAAAAATACACTCTTTGAGTGGTTGAGCCTCTTCTAGAAGACCAAATTCATTAGCAGGGTACTCATGCACACACCCACACATGCATATTTGAGGGTGTGCACACACAGGAGTAGTTTCCAAATACATTGGAGTCTAAACATATCAAACTCACGAAGACTGCATGGATTGGAAATTTGCTGTTGCTTTCAGGATGGGATCGGCTTCTGCTTCTCTTAGCGCTAGTGTCCCAGATGTCTGCTGCGCTGGACTTCTTCCTCACTTTCACCCCTGAATTTGAGCCTTTCATCCTCCAAACATCGTCTTTCGTCTTCCCAGACACTAATGTGTTTAGCCATGGCACAAGGCTCATTTTCACAAGAGACAAATAGGGTGAGTATCAGATGGCCTCTTTTCACAAGGAGAAAGTGCCCGTGAGGGATGATGTGCCAGCTCCTAGATATGACAGTGTTCTGAAAGCATGTGAGTTGGGCATTTTCTAGGAATTACAAAGCAGAGTTTGTCAATGAAAATACCCAAGGTACAACATTAAGATATACTCGAAGCCACCCCTTGGATCATAAATGAACATACATCCAAACTACAAGTCCATAAATGCCCTTTTGATGAGATATCCTATATAAAGTGAAGCTAGCATTTAAATTACCTAAAATACAGTGGTTTCCAGTGCATGGCAGAAAAAAAAAGACTTTACCCTAACTTTATCCTAAAATTTAGCAGTAGTGTACTTTCAAATACAGATTTTCAAGAATATTTGAGAGAGAAAGAGGTAATTGATAAAGAGAGTTATAGGAAGGGAATGGTGTTTGAAAAATTTAAGATAGATTACAATCTAATCAATTCAGAACAAAATCTAAATTTATACAAGACTATTTTATTATCTATTCTATTTTGTTTTCCAAATTCCTTATATTAAGAATGGCACACAAATTTAGTTTCCATATTGAATCACTAGGAGATGTTTTAAAGAAACAAGTCAGAAGAAAACACAGCAAACACTGTAAATAGCATTAAAGATTCTACAAGTTTATATAACCTAAATAGATTGTGAAAAATGCATATTCAGTCTAGTGAAATAGAGAACATTTGAAAAAAACCTTATTTTATGGTGATGTTTTTGTTTTGTTTTGTTTTGTTATGTTTTTGGTGAATGGGTTATAGATATGTTGTTCTTCCTCATATAGCCATGTTCTTGAAAGTTAAATTTATTCAAAACCAAAAAAGGAAATTCATATAGTATTTTTTATATTTGCATAGAAACACAGGTGTCATATTTATTGTTTTGGAATTCTAGAACACTTTTTAAAAGAATTTTAACAGAAAGCTCAAAAGTCTTAGACATTTTCTTGCCATAAATTATAGAACAATTTCCCTATATAGGGAAAATTTTTAGTTCTGAAACTTTAATGCATACCATAAATGTACCTTATAGTTTTGGGATTTATTTTAATAATAATGATAGTAATTATGAAGTGTTAAACCATCAATTTGCACTATGTCATTATGGTTTACCATATAAACACACAGTTAGGGGTGTTTCAAGAGACAAGATTAAATGTGTATTTAGTTACTTACAGTGGAGATTAGGACAACGATAGCTGATAATATCATCCAGGCATTTAGAGTGTTTAAAAATACAGATTATCAAAAAGATGGGCCATAATACTTTATTTGGGGTCATTATAGTAAAATATGGAAATGTATGGATAATACGAGGGAAGAAAGATTAAAACAAAAATAATCTAGCTTGTATCTAATAGTGAGAAAAAGTCTTTTGGTAGCTACACAGTCTTGGGTATGTGTTTAGACAATGATTTTTAAATAACTTGGGAAAAGTGTTACTAAACATGAAAGACATTATAGCAATAAAATTTAATTTTCTTCTCTCTACTCAAGAAAATCTCAAGTGCGAACAACTATTTGTTGACATGTGATATAATTTGGAAGATTCCAATTGAACTGACTGATATATATGAAAGCCTTTCCTTACCACTGCATACTGAGCCAGATGTTTTTATTATGTACCTAAAATAATAGAAATGGAAAATAATAAATAGGACACAAAATTCAGTGGCATTCATTTCTTCAGTTTAATGGGACAGAAGACTTAATAGCAGTGGTGGTAGAGAACTTGAGGTACAGAAATCTTTCTGGCTTGAGAATGTTAGTGTGACGTTATAGAAAAACTTAGACTTTTTTCTTGGTAAGGTACAGATACTATAAACTAAGTTAAAACAGGAACACTAAGGTAAAACAGAAGATTTCTTTCTTGGTACTGTATAGATATTATAAACTAAGCTAAAACAGGAGCATGACAGTCTAGAAAAATTTAGACTTTTTTCTTGATAAGGTACAGATTTTATAAACTAAGTTGAAACAGGAGCACAATAGAAGACATCATTAGGAAGGGGTGCCTACTATTTACTTTGCTCTGTAAGTTATTTGAAATAAATTAAATTATTTTAAATCTTCTGAGACTGAGTTTAAAAAAAGATAATACAATTCCTTCTCTTTATTTATATATATATATTTTTTTTAAATTTTATTTTGAAAAGAATACAACCAAACAAAATAAGACAGAGTAGAGTCAATCACTGCAAATCAATGAACACGGTACATGACTTCTAAACAGGGTAAAAAGCTATCAGTAATGGCTATCATAATGCCTCTTGTTATCTGCAATATATATTTATCAGGGATAAATAAAATCAAGCAAAATAGAACAAATTAAAACCAGTAAAATATCAAAAACAAAGCACAACAAACAAAGTAGAACAATGTAAGCAATACAGAGCTTCAAGATACTAGTAAAACAGCAGTGGCTACCATGCTTTTTTTTAATTCCAGCTATAAAGGAAGATAACCTCGAGGCTCTTGTTGGTGGATAGAGGCAAATTGAGATCATGCTTATGGATGAAATGGTTCAGAATTCCTTCTCTTTATGTAAAATTATATTCTGATGGTTTCCTAAATTATTTTTTCTATTTGCAAGTGATTGCAAATTCTGATATAATTATACATTGAAATGAAACATTAGAAACTTTCAGTTCAAACAAGGCAGAGTGCTGTTATAGTATATTCTTCTATTTGAAAATACACCCAGCTGATCTTTTAGATATCTTATGTGGGGGGCTGTGTTCTTCTCAAGTTATATCACAGTGGTAACTGCTTTGAAACAGTGTATCTGCAGACAAGCCCATCTCTTCTGAACAGAGATTTTGAATCTCCTTGAGGAAATTCTGTTTTTGCCAACTTGCATGTTTTCAAAGAAATGTCAAATTAAACCACTAGGAATCTAGTTTAGGTTCTTCTAACATCTTTTTAAATAGGAGGAACTGTACCTACTTTCAAAGAACTTAAAAATACAAAGTATAACAAAGGACAGGAAGCGTTTGAGAAACTCTTCTGAAATACATGCTAGCTTTAGACAACTTTCCTTTGAAAATGGCCACAAAAGCATTACTATCTAGAAATATTTCAACCTATTAAGAAGGAAAAAGAATCCTCTCTCTATGTGTTACAAAATTCCTTACGGTATCATAAAGATTCACAAGCCCTGGGAAACACAAATAAAAATTTACTGATAATGGATCTATTCCTATTCAACACTTGATAGTAAGTTTATACTTTGAGGAATTGTGAAACATTTCAACGAGATGAAGAGTGACTTTTAAAGAAAAGCAAAATGAACTATATACCAATAAAAATGTTTTAAAATGTATAGGAAATATGCGTAACTTCCTCAAGTAAAGTTTAAGGATCTGGAGTAAAACAGGCTGAGTTAAATTCAACCACAGCCACCGCCCCCCCTACACATACCCTCCATCTTTTTACTGACTTCACACTAATAGTTTCAGAATTTACATCTTCAGTGATACATGGATCATATTAATTTGTCTTAGAATCTCTAGCATGGCAAAATGAGAAGATATTACAAGTCCTTGTTTCAGTCTGGGTGGGCTACACTAACAAATTATAGTTTTCCCTTGGTATCTGTAAGGGATATATTCTGGCACCCCTGCAGAATCAGTATTTGTAGATGCTCAAGTTCTTTTGAATAAATGTTATAAGACAGCATAGTATTTCATATAATATCAATCTTGTGCTCTAAGTTTTCTCTAGATTGCTTAAGATAGTGACATAGTGAAAATGCCCTGTAGATACTTAATTATACTGTATTTCTTAGGAAATATGAGTCTATATAGTCTTAGCATAAAAAATGAGATTTTTAATTTGTTTTTGATTAGAGAAAAACTAGTAGAGAACTATTTAAAAATTCTTCATGTTTTTCAGTAAACACCCAAGGAAGACCACAGATTAAGGCTGCGAACAAGTTTACTCATCAGTCAACATCTGAAATCAGTCACAGATTTGTTTGAAGAAGCCCTGACCTGAAGTCGGTTCTGTGGTAGAAACGGTGCTAAAGGAGCCAAGAATAACTCTAGTCCTCATTTTACTGCTCTCAAGTCCTTTCCCTTTCCTAACCTTTCAAGCCCAACCTATTTTCTTATTCTTACCTTGTCTAGGCCCAAGCTCTTGGAGCTCCTTCCCTTTCCTTTTTTAGACCTCCAGGAATGCCTTGGAGCTGGAGAAGTCTCTCTAACCAACACTCTCACCCCCTTCATCAAGGGAAGGTGTCTAAATCTATCAGCGATATATACATATATATATATTTATCATTCCACGTATCAGCTGAGTTTCCCCAAGAAAACAGAGTTACAGAATGTGGTTGCATTCCATTCTCAGTCCAGTTTCACGATGCAGTAAATATCTCAGAGGGAATGGTCTAGGACACTACACGCCACATTTATACAGGAAATTTCCAAACTCACTTATAACTGAATCTTGGAACGTGACTGATGAAGGAGACATTTTAATTTGAATGCGTATTGAGAGAAAATGTGAAATTATTTAGACAGGCAAAACTTGAGAAAAAATATGTCTTCACAAAACACAGCATGAAGCTGGGCGTGGTGGTACATACCTGTAATTCCAGCACTTGGGAGGCTGAAGCAGGAGGATCACCTGCAGTTCAAGGCCAACCTGGGCTATAAAGTGAGTTCAAGGCCAGCCTGAACTACATAGGGAGAGCCTGTCACAAAAGAAAAAAGAAAGAAAGAAAGAAAGAAAGAAAGAAAGAAAGAAAGAAAGAAAGAAAAGGAAAGGAAAGGAAAGGAAAGGAAAGGAAAGGAAAGGAAAGGAAAGGAAAGGAAAGGAAAGGAAAGGAAAGGAAAGGAAAGAAAAGAAAAGAAAAGAAAAGAAAAGAAAAGAAAAGAAAAGAAAAGAGGAAACAAAGCACAGCCTGAAGTACCAATTTACATTTCAATAGCAATTTTAAAAGTAAGAGTAAAGCCTTGAGCAGGAGAGTCAAAGATCAAAGGAGCACTGAAATCGAATGCACTATTTTTCTAGTTACTAAGACTGCCCTATTGTGCACAAAGGAATATTACATTGCTTATAATGAGAAGTGATGAAGAACTGAGAGTCTCTTGACTCGGATGCAGTTTTACACTGGCCAGTGAACCTCTACCTGTATCACAGCTTCATTTCATTAAGTCTTCTTTCTTCATAAGGAAATGTAATCGCTAGTTGAATCTTAAGTCCTTAGTCTAGTGTTTGACATAATACTCACCCAACAAATTCTTATTATTATTGCCACTAATATATTTGTTTAAATCATCTCTGTACCATTTGTATCCTAGATGAAGAATATACACTTCTGTAAAATAAGAATTAATTTACAAGAGTAGTCTTCATCTATCAAGAAGTTTGATATTCGTGTGTCAAAGTGTATTCATAATCTCAGGGTCAACACTTACTGTGCTTCTGAGAGCCTCCACAGATATATACAGACTTCTGAAAAATTTGCCACCTGACATGCATCTTCTACCTGAGTTTGAATAAGGCAACGCAGCATTCCTAGTTCAAGTCTCAGGTTTTAAGTGAATGTCTTTACAGCATAGGTAGTGGCACTATTTTTCTCATGTTTTTTTCATTTTGCTGGTCACTTCATTGCTCAAAATAAACCCCAAAATGGTACTGAAATAATACTTCTGTTTTCTAAATATAAAAAGCCTATAACACACATTATAGAGAAAATATGCTTTAGATCCACTTTGTCTAAGGAGGACTTACAAAGTCATAGACTATAGATCAGTGTACGGAATCAACAATATGGATGGAACAAGGCTATCTTTAAACAGAAACATGCATAAAATAAGTTTAATTATTGAAAAAAATATGAAAAAGAATTGATAAGATTTTCTCAGTAATTTAACCTTATATTTCCTCCAGGAGCAACGGTTCAGTGTTCATGAATTCTAGATTCAAAGCGACTTTATATAACATTACTGTGTATGATATGAACTGAATGTCTTTATGTCCTAATGAAAATCTAACTATAGAGTTTGGAAATTTAGGTAACAATAAATTTGCATTTTTTTCTCCATAGTTAACATAGTATGAAGAAATTATGAAAGGCATCATGTGAGTTTAGTGTTGCACTACAAATGTTAATTGAGAGATGACTGGTCTATGCTTTTTTTTAATTTTTATTTTCTTTTTAATTTTAAAGAGATTAAAAGAAAGAGTAAATAAGATCCAAGTAAAATAGGTATTGTAAAAGGGAAAGAAACTGCTCAAAAAGAAAGAATAACTGGGATGGGGGAAAAAGAAAAGATGGTCTGTGCTTTTGAACCAGGTCCTTCTGAGTCTGTTTTATTTGACAGTACCATGGATTTGGTCCATGAGTAGAAAGTAGCTCTTGTCATTGAGCACAAAGTAATACATGTGATACAATGTGAATCAGCTTCAGCGTACAGACCTTTGCCTTGCAACTAGTATTTCAGAAATGAATAATGGATTAGGAATCGCTGTGTTGTCACCATGTCTTGATTGATTGTTTCCTTAATATGCACTGAGTGCTGACAAAGTGCAAATCTCCCAATCTGCTGTGATGGGACCACTGTTATGAAAGATTACAATTACGCTTTTGTAGCCTTCACTCATTCCCGGATTCTCCAGACTTTTTGTCAAAGAAATATAAACAATTTTTCAGTTAACAAAGATCAAAATTGTAGCTAACATTTCTTTAGCTATTATTGCAGGCACCATTTTAAAGATTATATATGTCTATATGTACATATATGAATTTTTGTATTTATATGAATTCTTTTGTAGTGAGATGTCTACAAATTAGATATTTTTATTTTATTGTTAACTGAACTCACTGACCAAAACTTAACAATCAAAAATTAATTTGTATGAGGTAAATGAGTGACTTATAAATTCAAATTGCTGAATAATGTACTTGTCTACTGTTTTTTCTGTTCCCTTAATAGAGAACTACAATTTATATGTATTTAAATATATATGCAGAAACATAAATTACACACATGCATCTGATTACTTCAGCAAAAGTAAGATACTTGCTATCATTCATGGGGTCTACTGAAAGAGAAAAATATTAGAAACTCTAAAAATTACTGTAAAAATAAAATTAATAGAGGAAATCATAAATTTCAAAAAACGTAATGATAATGTATATCCATTGGGGAAAGGACTATTTGCATAAGTGAGGTTTTATCTTAACAAACATTGTTCTACTTTCAAATTCAAGAGCAGAGGATTTCCTTATTTCAAGCCCTTGACCTTCCACACTAATAAATAATGTATGAACTTCTATAGTGTGTGTAAATAGAAACATAAAATACTGATACTACTTTGATAATTTCTAACACACTGAACCAGGCTTGACAGATGATAGATTAGTCTAAATGGAAGGTTTTACAACCATCTCAGAGAGTATAAAAGAAAACTATACCACATATCAGGGAAAATGTGAGAAAGTTGGAGGGAATCTTCTTTTAACTTATGAAGGCAATAGGAGCATAAATATGTGCAAGACCTAGAATAAATATGAATCAAGGTAATAATTAGTTTCTCTGATCACCTGAAAATATGTTACTGACTACAATAAATAACTTCTTAAGAGATCAATAATAAGTATATTCTGAAACTGGTAGCAAAATTATAGGTTTTTTTCCAGTGGTCTTTCTTTCTTTCTTTCTTTCTTACTTTCTTTCTTTTTCTTTCTTTCTTTCTTTTGACAAGTTTATGTTTTATCTCACTGTCCTTTCTCAAGAACATCAAGAATCTTCTTTAAACTTTTCAAAAAAGATCTATCCATTCTATCCCTTTGATTCAACGCTGATTTTAAGGATCCACAAATTAGTAGGCAAGATGTTAGAAACCTGGATGGGATAATGAGAAAGAAATATCTATTGCTATTACAGATACTCAGTAAACATAATGTTTCTCCTTTCTATACCCTAGTCTCCCCAAAATGGCATTCCTTCTATCATATCACCTAATAACAAGGTACATACCCTTTTATCTTGATGGGTAGGGGGAATAATCTGAGAGAAGGTTAGGTACTATCTAACAAGATTCTTTTTCCATACAAAAGTTCACAATTATTTTTCCTTTGAAAAATTGAATAATAGAATAATTTAGGAAATTTTGTATAAATATTTAAGCACTAAACCTCCTTTAGTTAAGAAAATTTTAAAGTATTTTGGCCTTTTTAATATTTCAAGCTTCCATTTTTTTCAGGGATTTAGTCATAGTAATTCAACTGTAACCAAGATGCTAAATTTTCCACATCTTTCTTAAATTCTTAACTGTCTGCATCTTAACAATATTTGATAGCAATGCACTGTTTGTGTACTTGGGATTGGACCTAGGGTCTTTGCACTGACCTACATTCCCACCCTAACTGCAATTTTATTTTATTGTTTTTATTTTAGCACAGGGTCTCTCTAAGTCCCTAAGCTTGTTGGTTGGGGTTTGATCTTTCTGCCTCAGCTTCCAAGAGTACTGATATGGCAGGCATGCACTAACACACCAGGTTGTAGCAAAGCCTTTGAATAGTCTTTCACTTTTGCAATTTTGAGACTGAAAAGAGTGCAGTCCTGCTGCTTGTTGTGAGACCCTCTGGCCATGATTTCTACTCTCTTGTTCCTTCTTAGCAAAAAAGATCTCCTCTGATCTATTTTTAGAGTCCATAACTTTACTGGAACTTACTTTCTGGTCAAACTCACAATTTTTAAAATCATTATGCTGGGCTCTTTGCTCTTTATTCTCAACATAAAACTGGATAAAAGTCTCTAAGAGTAACCATGTCACTGTCTCAACATTTGACTCTCTTAAAGTTTCTTCTGTCAGATTAATTAGTCTGCTGTCCTTAATCTCAGTGTCAGGTAAAGTCTCTGCATATGAGCAAAATCTAGACAAACTTTCTGCTAAGCTATAACACACATTGTCTAACCAGGGCAGTCTTTCTTCCCAGCATAAATCTCCCAAGCTTAGCCTTTACCCTCAGGATTTCTGAGCTCTGACCTGAATCTCCAATATAGTAGATCTAAGGAGTTCCAGCTCTACTTTTTTAGCCAATGTCTCTGAATCTTTCCTAACTTTTCCCACAAGCCACTCCCAAAACTCCTAAACCACATGGTAAGGTATAGTTACAGCAATGTCCCCACTTCTCTGGCACCAAATTTTTAGTTACTTTTTCTTGTTGCTAAGACAAAATACCTGATGTGCAAAGTTAAGGTAAGAAAGGTTTATCTGGCTCATAGTTTGTAGAGTTTTCAGTCCATAATTAGTGGCTTCTTTGCAGGGTGGTTTGGCAGAGGGGAATCACAAAGAAGAACAGTTCATGGTGCCTAAAAGGCAGCAAAATCAACAAGGGCTTCTCTCTGTCCCTTTTGTAGTCTATCTGGGCTACTTGGATTAGTGTGGCAACAAACTGGTCAGCGTACTGATTACACACCTTTAATCCCAGCATCACACACTCTAGATTCAACCATCTTTATAAAAGCCCTAAGACTGCATGAGACTTTGGGAGGACATCTAGATATAAATCATATCATGACACAAAAGTAAGTCTGAAAAAGCAGACTTCTAGCACACTGCAGAAAACTATGCTTTTAAACTCAGCAACTTTCAGACTTAACTAGAGAAAAAAATATAAACCTTTACTTATATTACTGTATCAATATCTTAATACAAAACTTATGTTATGCATCAAAAGTTTCAACCCAATCAAGCAATAGTAAGTGAAATGAACAGATATTTAGAGAGGAAGTTCTACAAATGGCCAACAGATATAGGAAAAAAAAGTTTCCCACATCATGGAATTAGAGAAATGCAAATTAAAACAGCAATAAGTTCCTATCTTACACCATAAAATAATGGCAGTCATCAAGAAGTCAAAAAATAAATGATAGTGCATCTGTGGTAAGAAAGGAACTCTCCTTCATGGTTGGGGGGAATGTAAACTAGTACAAGCTTTATGGAAATCAGTATGAAATACTTCAAAGAACTAAAATTAGAAATAATATATGACTGGCTAACCCCTTCTAGGTATCTTTCCTAAAGAGCTAAAAAATAACACTATAGCAATACATGTAACCCAATGGTTATAGCAGCACAATTCAAAACAGCTAACCCTGGAATCAGCTTGCATATCCACCAAAACAGATGATTGGATTAAAAATGTGGTATCTGTGCATTATGGAATACTAATGAGTTCTAAAGAAAAAAATTTGAGACATTTGTAGGAAAATGGATGCACTTGAGAAATAAAATAAATAGACACACAGGCTTAAATATTACATAGTACTTCTCATTTTGAGTAAGGCAAAATACAAACAAAAAGCACAGTAAAGGAAAGACAGAAGGAGACAAGGGGTAGATTTCTTGCACATGGGAAGTGGTCCTGGATACTAAGGGTGAAAGGAGGAGGGGGGGAAGGTGAAATAAATAGAATAAAGATATGCCATGTGTAGGATAATGTCAGTAAATGTAAACATTCTGTCATAACCATGAAGTAAGATGGATAGCATCAATAAAATCAAAAATGAGGAACGGGGACTTAGATGATAGAGGGAGATGGGAGGAAAACAGATTGTCTAGGCTACTTTTCTCTCGTTGCTGGGACAAAACACCTGACACCCAAAGTGAAGCAAGGAAAGGTTTATTTAGCTTACAGTTTCTGGAGATTTCAGTCCATAATCAGCTGGTTCCCAGGCAGGGTGGCATGGCGCAGGGGTAGCATCTCAAGGAAGCAGCCAGAGCAAAAGAGGAAAGCAAACCTCTTCTCCTCCTTTATATTGTACACAGGCCACGCCCCCTTTCAGGCGGGGTCTAACACTTACAAAATGTCCTTGCTCTCCTTTGTATAGGATGAGGATATTTACAAAGCTAAGAATCCTGGCTCCCTGCTGAGTCTCTCAGTTAAACTTCTAAACTTCTCAAGTTGACACAATGTATCAACCATAACGGATTAAAAATGAATCAACTTGTCTATGTACATGTACCCGCTCCACAAGAAAAAGATGATTGTAGCTTCCTATAATGTAAATGTATACTAATAAAAAAAGGATACAATAAAAAAGAAATTTCAACAAATTTCTTCTTCATTTTACTCTCTCTCTTTTTCTCTCTCTCTCTCTTTGTCCCTCATTGTTCACTTACATTCACTCAATCCAACTATATAAGTGATTCAGGTTAAGCAGTATTTACATGACAGGGAAAAATAAGGCAAACATGAAATCTTTATATGTCATTTTGTCTTCGAGTTATTTCTTTGAAAATATAATTCACACAGTGAAGGTACA
Organism: Cuniculus paca; assembly: GCA_004365215.1. NCBI lineage: Eukaryota > Metazoa > Chordata > Mammalia > Rodentia > Cuniculidae > Cuniculus > Cuniculus paca. The sequence goes on along the minus strand of RJWT010022491.1, from coordinate 5,566 downwards.
GCATACTTTCCTCTAAAATTAGTGACATGCTGATATTATCTGCCTTGTCTACAGTGATTGCCCCAAAGCCTCCAAAAGTGTGACAAAACAAAAATAAAGTCCTTATTTACTCACCTACTTATCCTTTACCTTATACCTAAAAACTCAAGAAGCATCACACTATCAAAGGTTTGGGATGGCCAGAATACACAGAATGTATAGAATTTTTCTTCCAATCAAATCAGTTAATGCTCCTTTAAAGCAGCATTTTTACTAGAAGGAAAAGTACAATTAAATTTCCAAAGTTATGCCAGCTTCTTCCTAAATTTAGACATGGAAAATTCAATTCAATTTTCATTTGCTTTGTTATTTTTTTTCCTAGAGATTATATTTTAGAGGACAGCTCTATGTACCTAAAATAAAGCTGGACAATTACTTTTAAATGCTATCTTATGCACTTCTGTTTTCTGGAACTGAAATTTGATTCTTAGGATTAAAATATTGTCAGTCAGTTATGGTAGCACACATCTATAATCCCAGCAGTCTGGAAGACTGAAGCAGGAGGGTCAAAGATTCTAGTCCAGCCTGGCAAATTTAGAATTAAGTGAGACCTTGTCTGAAAAGTAATGAATAAGAAAAGGCCTGAAGATGTAGCTGTTGAGAAGTTCTAGGAATCAATAGCCAGTATTGCACAGGAAAAAAACAATCTCTTCCTATGATATAGATGAAATGTCCAGACTCTGCATGACACACAAGGTTGAATTCTTGGTCTTTTTAGGTCTTTCCTTTGTTGTGTCCATTCACAGCACCACAGTGTTTTGCCTCACCAACTTATTAATACTCATGTTAAACCTATAAGCATTGGACTATACATTTCCCCTCTGCACAGAATTGCTTTTCCCTATTATTCCTTTTTCACCTGTCTCTCCTTTCTTGCCTTACTCACCTTTTGTTTTTTAAAGAATCAACTCAATTTTCAACACACCTTTGAGATCTTTCCCCTTCACTCTACCAGTGTCCATGAGACACCCAGAAAGAGTTTGTTGTCTTTTCACATTCTCACATACTGTAATTATTTGCTTCCATGTCTGCCTCCCTGATTAGGTAACAACTGCTCATGCCTCTATTGATTTTTGTTTCATAGTGCTTAGGAGGTCTGGCTCAGTGTAGACAATGCCTCATCAGGCGCTCCCCATTCTCTCTCCCACTTCCTCAGATATCAATTTTATTATGTCTACATAATCGCTGCACAGTGTTATTTAATATTTTATAGTAATTACTGGTGAAAATGAGCTTTGGGTAGTCTACCACTCAGGGTTCTGAATACTCAATCACTTTGAAAATTTCTTCAAAATAGAGACATTCACTTATGGGTCACCCTGTGCATTTAGGGGCTTAATAAAACATGATTTTTATAAAGAACAGGAAAGGGCTGTCATGCTAGTTTATTTATTTAAAATATAGAAAATACAAATACATAACAACTGTTGCATAGCCAAATCACTGAGACGTTCAAGTTTCTGCTACACTCAGGACTATTTCAGGACTGTATCTTCTTTCTGGGGCAATAAACAAGTATTCTGATTCACTGTTTCTTTTGATTGGGGTATCTTCATATTCATTTTGGTTAACATTTACATTTAAGCAACAAGGACTTTTGAAATGCCAAAGCTTGAATAACATTCCACTTTAAAACTTAATTTAAGGGCAAAATTTAGGTTAGGCAGAGTAATTAGTCTTATGCAATATCTCATGAAAACTTTTTTAATTTTAAGGTCAACAATTAAATGCAGTAGTAGAAAGTTGCATAAGTTTCATGATGCAAACATAAAGCATTTGCAGACAAATTTAGTGAAACAACTTGGTGACTGAGCCTATTTGCAATACTATTTCTAGTGAAATAATCTATAGTATCCTAAGTGCAAATGAGTATTTTTTTTTCTTTTGTTAATACTAACTTGATTTCGATATCATTTTAAAAATAGTAATTTAAAAATCATTTTGAGAAAATTCAGTCTAGGCATAACTATAGAGGCTACAGCTCAGTGGTAGAGTAAAAAGCCTGGCATGCAAGAGGCCCTAGGGTATATCTCCAGCACCTCAAAACATCTATAAAATCCATGAGGAAGGTACATGGTGAGATATATTTTGCTGTCACAGTACTATAATTGCTCATTGCTTCATAACTCTTTGTCTTTAGGGAAATACATTCCTCTAATAAAAAAGTTGGCTTTGTTATAATCCATAGAAGCACAAAGACATTTCAATGTAATGATTTTCACATTTAAAAAATTTACAGACATCCTTAGCCTGGATTTATTATGGCCTGCTATGTTTTAAGTTCTCCGTCTATTTCAGTACAAGGTAGATTGGTTACAAAGAAGAACGCATGGAAATCGAGCACTATGGCAATCATTTAATGCTATGGGAATGAACAGAGTGATACATTCAAGATTCTCAAAGTACACAATTTTCAATTCCAAACAATGCCAAAGTCTAAATCACTCTAACAATACCTATGTTAAGTGCCAGTTGCTTTCAGCAAAGGATTAAAAGGAAAATCTTTCCCCTCCTAACCTTCAGTTATTTGAATGAACCCTCTTTCAACAAGGTCTGACTTTATAACTATATATGAGCAAGGCCTGATACAAAGCCATTCTGCACCTTGTGGGCTGGGGCAGGCCTGTTATCTTTGTCCCAGGTCCAGCTTACTGGTGCACAGAGCTGATACCCGGCTCCAGCACAAGTTTTAAGAAAGCTAACATCAGGCAGTGTGGGAAGCTCCTGTCAGTGCCACCGTACTTGATCTGAAGAGACATGGAAAAATTCAAATTCCAAAGCTGTCAACCTGTAAAGTTTCAGCAGAGAGAAAAGCTTCACATTAAGAATGTAAACAAGGACAGTGAAGGTCTTGCTATCTAAAGATATCAGCATGCGAGAGCACTCTGGCAGCTTGAATGCACCGAGGCAGTGGAAAACCCCAGTGCCCCGTTGTGAGACTGAGCCTACCTTGGAGACTCAAGCCACTGTCTTCTTCCTGCTAAGTACTTTACCTGTGATTGCAATGGCAGATTCTTCAAAAGAGTGAAACAGAGGCTGTCTCTTTGGAAGGAACAGCAGTCTCTCTGAAAGGAGAAGCCTGGCATTTCCAGGGGAAAGGTCATTTCTTTACACCTCTGAAGAGGATAGATAACAATAATAGAAAGACTCTCAGGCACAAAGAGCTACATTTTCCTAGACCCCTAAAGGAAATCATGACACAGCTGTGGAGCTGGTACTATGAGCCAGTGCACTAATTTATACCACTTCAGTGCGCTGACGTTCCTCATCTGTGAACTGGCATCCCAGCTGGGAAAAGAAATGTTTACCCAGACTTGCTGAATTTTATTTACAGGTCTAGTGGGCTCCTTCTAAGTTGCAAAAGAAGAGATATCTCTAGTGTTGGTGAGATACGGGCTGGTGTGAAAATCACCCAAATGCACTTGAAAGATGGCACTCTTGTGACCTAAGGAAGGATAATATTGTGCTAAGTGCTACATGCTGAGTTCATCCAGCATAAATATCAGTGCCAAGGCAATCACATGGAGAGCTCTTGGGACACAGGGGAGGTAAATCAGAACTTGGAAGGAAGTCTCCAAAATTACTGTGATTGTACCACGTAAGGAACAACTGATTGAGCCTTGTTCTAGAAACTTTTCCTTATCAGAAAACAGAAATATTTTGTTGCGCATTATCTAAAAGAGTTGCATTGTTACAGACATTACTATTCAATTATTTATAGGTCTTTCTTCTGGTAAACCTCATCTGATTCTCTCTCTTTGCTAAATGTCACAAGTTTTACTCCTGCACTGGCACTGATGTTAACATTTAAAGAGGGGAAAGGTTGTACTTCAGTTTAATAGATTTCATATTTAATAATGTAGTCAATAAAGTCTGCCCACTTAATCAGTCAAAGGCTATCCCATTCTGGATACCAAATGCCTCCAGTGGGCCATATAGTTTCCATTACATGTAAGTCACCCATTATTTTCAATTCTTAGAAAAATGGTTTAATATTTTCCAGAGCTTTATGTCTCCACAAATAAATAAAATAGCACTGCTTTTAAATAAGTGAAATAGTGCTGATATTGTACTTTTTACTCTATCATTAACAAAAGTCACAGAACAAGGAAAAACATTCTATCAGTATGGGAGTTGAAGGATTAAAGTACTTGTGGGGAAAATTGTTATTAGCTTTTATTTCCTCTCCTTTCTCTCTTGCAATACTCATTTTTTTAAAAAAGGAGGTCTATAAAAGTATGAACAAAAGGAGAATTCTGGAAGCAGTTGTGAATTTAGCATTCTCATCTATTGTTTGTTTTGTACTCAACTTTACAGCAAGATGCTATCATTAGTCATAGCAATATTACTCCAAACAGTATTAACTGCACAGTTCTCGTGCTTTTACATTAGCTTTGGAGCCATTTAAATAACATGTTCTCAAACCTCAATTATTAATACCTAAAAATCTTTAGAGAAAGGAGTTGTGCATGCCTAAGCATTTTTTTCATGTACAGTGGGTGTTCTATTAGCTCAAAAGATTACACACAAAAAGAAACATTGCTGAAAAACTTTGATTTAGGCCAGGACAGCATCTATTCAGTAGCATTCATTTAGAGTGAGTAGGTGTAGGGTTGTAAAGCACACTATGTCTAGCAATTCTGAGAATTAAAGAAAAGAAATGCTTTCTGTTCACTGTGCACATACTTTCCTGTTATAGAGAAGTGCAGATTTAAAGTCCTTACATCATCACCTATCAGGCAATATCCTTATTCTTCTGCTTTTTAGACAACCTGCACCCAAATCTCTATTAAATATAAATCTTTTGTTTGGATTTAATATTGTTAGGTGTCCTTTGCTTCTGATACTTTTTAGCTATATTGCTGTGAAGAAAATGTGGTTTTTTTTCATTAACTATTTCAAACTGACTGAAATGTAAACAATTAAGGAAAATTTTAATTAAGGCACTAAATTTCAGTTGAGGGTTCATTTACATTCAGGGTATCCTCCCTGCCTGTAACTTTAACTACAATTGTCACTCCGTATTGTAATGAATTTTCCAAAAGTTTCTCTCCAACTACTCTGCAAATCCCTTAAAGTCAGTAATTTTTAATATAATTTGCTATCAGAAATTATTTCCATATCATATAACATGAACAGTAGAGATTCATGAAATGAGCTCATCTCCATCAGGAAAGAATCCCTAGTGACTCTCAACATTGCTGTGTTCAACATTTTCAATTAACATGTATTTTCTACTTCCTCTGTATCTTATCATTCTCAAGTATATCCAAGGAGAAACAATGGTTACAAGGAAGAACATTTTGAAAAATAATTGCGAATGAAAAACTAAATATAGACAATATTCATTTTATATTTTTGGACATTCGAGAACATATAACTTTTCATTTGCTTGTTTTTAGTAGCCCACCACAAGTAACAAACTCTGACTTAATAAAATGCTTAACTTGTCTTAGGTTAAAATTCACACAAACATTCCTACTCAGAGGCTAATTTAATTGTTCAGTAGAACTGACATAGATTTAGA
>RJWT010022490.1:0-17142 GCA_004365215.1 Cuniculus paca | reverse complement strand
AATTAGCCATGATAAAAAAAATTCTACACAAAGGCATTTAATAGTCAAGATTCTAGAAATTCAATACAAGAACAGAATATTAAAAGCTGTTAGAGAAAAGAAACAAATAACATATAAAGGAAAGCCCATTAGAATCACAGAAGATTTATCAACACACTCTAGTAAAGCAGAGTGTTGAGTGAAGTGTTTCAAGGCCTAAGAGAAAACAACCTTGAAGCCATAATGATGTATCCCACTAAGCTATCTTTAAAAATTGATGAAAAAATAAAATACTTCCATGACAAAGAACACCCAAGCAAATTCCTGACCAAAAAACCAGCATTCCAAAGTGCTCTTCAAGACATTCCAGACAGAAATAATATGGACTAAAACTCCATGAACCCCCACAGAATGAATCCAGCAGATGAGGTTACCAATTAAACAGAGGGGAAAAAGTAAACTAACTAAAGGAAAATAACATGACAAAGATTTGTCAGTACATGTCAGTTGTAACCATCAATGTTAATGGTATCAATCAAAAGAAACAGACTGGCAGGATAGATCAAGAAGCAAGATCCAACAATATGCTGAAAAAAGAACCACATTTATTTCAAAAACAAATTCATAGACTAAAAGTCAAATGATGAAAAACAATACTCCATGTGACAGTAACCCAAAGAAAACAGGGGATAGCTATTCTACTTGCAGACAAATTGCATTTCAAGTCAAGACTAAGTAAGAGGGACAAAGGAATTCAGAACATCCATGTAAAGAGAAAAATCCAAAAAGAAGACAAAACAGTCTCAAGTATATATGCACCGAATTTCAGTGTACCCAACTATGTACAATAAATACCATCAACAATGAAAAATCATATAAACATTAATACAAGTAGAATGAGGTATCTCAGTACCCCACTGTCACAATAGACAGATCAACTCACCAAAACATTCACAATGAAATATCAGAAGTAAACCAAATTTGAATAAATGGACTTAGTAGATGCATACAGAGTGTTCCAATCCCAGAGCATCAGAATACACATTTTTCTCAGTTACACATGGGACATTTTCCAAAATAGCCCATATACTAAGTCAAAGAATATGCTTAAGTAAGTGTGAAAGAATTAAAATTAGTTCATGTGTTTTATAAGAACACTGTGCAATAAAATTCTAAAACACTGGCAAAAACCACAAGAAGTTCATAAACACATGAAAATTAAACAGCACCATCCCAAATAACCAATGGATCATAGATGAAGAAATTAAAGAGTTTCTACAATTAAATGAAATTATAGCACAACATATCAGAATTTATGGAACACAATGAAAGCAATCCTATGAAGGAAATTTATAGCCTGAATACCCCTATCAGAAAAACAGAGCAGGCTTGAATTAACAACCTAATGTTGAACCTCAGGCTTCTAGAAAAATAATAGCAAGTCAAGCCCAAAGCTCATATGAGGGAGGAAATTATAAAGATCAGAACAGAAATGCTATGTTGTGTTTCACTCTATTCTGTTTTGTTTTGCTTTGCTTTGTTTTGTTTTGTTCTATTTTCTTTAAAATAAAAAGAATTTTAAAAAAAGATCAGAACAGAAATTAATGCTATGGATACTAAGGAAACAAAAAGACTAAATGAATTGAAGAGTTGGCTCTTGGAAAGATTAATACTATTGACATACCAAAGCTAACCTTATCAAAAAGAGAAAGAAAAACCACAAATCCATGCAGTTACTAATAACAATGGGAAATCACAACAGATCCTGGAGAAATTCAGAAGATAATCTATACTTACTTTGAGAATCTATATTCTAATAAGATGGAAAACACAGAAGAAACTGACAGATTCCTATCTTCATATGAATTACAAAAGCTGAATCAAGAAGATACTAAAATTCTAAATAAGTTAATATTAGTCAATGAGATTCAAGATGTAATTAAAAACCTATCAGCAAAGAAAAACCCCAGGCCCTGGTGGAGTCACTGCTGATTTTACAACAAATTTAGTGAATACTAATACTGCTACCTCTCCAACTCTTCTTTTTATTTTTTATTTTTTTGTACAAGAAGCAAACTCATCATGACCTCACACTTGTCAGGCAGGTGCTTACTCCACTGAGCTAAATCCCCAGCCCTCCTCTTCAATTCTTTAATGAAATTAAAAGGGAAGTAATATTCCCAAATTCATTCCTGGAAGCAAACATTAATCTCATAAGGAAACCAGAGAAGGAGCCAACCAAAAAGAACTACAGGCCAATCTCCCTGTAGATGCAAAAATAGAAGCAAAAATTCTCAATAAGATACTGGCAAACAGAATGCAGCTAACAAGATTATACACTATGACTAATTAAAAATTTTTCCAGGGATGTAAGAATATTTCAACAGATGCAAATCAATAAATGTAATTCATCATATTAACAGGACCAAGGGGAAGGGGTTATAGGACCATTTCGATAGATTCAGAAAAAGCATTTCACAAAGTCCAACACCAATTCATGATAAAAACCCTACAGAAAATTAGAATAGATTGTCATTATTTCAATCTGATAAAAGCTATCTATGATAAACCAACATCCAGGATCATATTAAATGAACAAAAACTGAAAACTTTTACTCTAAATGAGGAACAAGACAAGTATATCCACTGTCATCCCTCTTATTCAGTACAATTATGGAAACATTAGTCAGAACAAACAGTCAAGAAAAAAAAAAGGAATGAGGATAGAAAAGGAAGAAATTAAATTATCTTTTATTTTTTGATGGATGACATGATATTCTACATAGAAGAGTGCAAAAACTCCACCAAAATAATTTTAGATTTAATAACCAAATTCAGTAGCATAGCTTGATGCAAAGTCAAACCTAAAAAATCAATAGCCTTCCTATACACCAGTAATAAACTCACTATGAGAGAAATTAGGGAAATCATACCTTTCACCATGAACCTTTCAATAGCATCCCCCAAAATGAAATGTCTAGAAGTCAATATAATGTAGGAAGTAAAAGACCTTTGCATTTAAAACTGCAGTTCTCTGAAAAAGATTGAAAAGTATATTACAAACTGAAAAGATAACCTTTGTTCTTGGGTAGGAAGACTTGATATAGTGAAAATGGCCATATTTTCAAAATTGTTATATAAAATTAATGTAATTCTGATCAAATTCCAGCAGCATATCACAGAGAATTAATGAAAACAATACTACAATTCATTTGGAACAAGAAGAGACCTAGAATAGCAAAAGGAATTCTGGGCAACACAGGCAAGGCAGAGTACATCACAATGCCTAACTTGAAATTGTACTACAAAGCTACTGTGATTAAAAAAAAAAAAAAAAAAAACATGGTACTGGCACAAATAAAATGAAACACAGATTCAAGGATCAAAAGAACCAAGCAGAAGATGTAGAAACAACCCCAGACAATCTCAACCACCTCATCTTTGACAAAGGAACAAAATATTTTCACTGGAAGAAAATATCCTCTTTAATAAATGGTGCTTGAAAAACTGGCTTTCCAAATGCTGAAGATTCAAACTACACCCATAGCTTTCATTGTGCACAAAACTAAAATCAAAACGGATCAAAGATCTAAATAGTAAAGTAGAAACACTAAAGCCACTGGAAGATAACATAGGTAGAACTCTTGAAGACATTTGTGTAGGCAAAGACTTTATTAACAAATCCCTGACTTCATAGGAAATATCAAAAAGAATCAACATCTGGGAGCTCATCTTATTACAAAGCCTTTGGACAGCAAGAGAAACTAGCATCAGAGTTGAAGAGATAATCCATAGAATGGGAAAAGATTTTCCCAGCTTTTTCTCAGACAAAGGACTAATATCTAGAATATAAAGAACCCAAAAAATCAGACTCCCAAATTTAAAAACTCACTCCAAAAATAGGCATCTGAAAAGAATAGACATATCTCAGATTAAGAAGCAAAAACATTAACTAAATGTATGAAAAAATGCTCAATATCACTGATAGTTTGAGAGATGCAAATTAAAACAATATATAGATTTTATATCACTCCAGAAAGAATATTTATTATCAAGAAATCAACTAATATCAAATGCTGGCAGGTATGTGGAAAAAATGTAACACTTCTCCACTGTTAATGGGAAAATGGACAGCTACAACCACTTTGGAAATCAGTGTGGTCAACTTTACAGAGATGTCATGTTGATAATATAGTCAACATGATATGCCTGATTAGACAGAGAAAATACCTTCTAACTCCTGTATTATTCTTAATAAAACATATCATTCACTGCAATCAAAATAAAAACATCAGAAAAATTTCAATAGAAGGATATCCTACAAAATACTTGACACATATGTGTGAGAAATTTCAAATTAATTAGAAAGAAGGGAAATCTGAGATAGCCTCAGCCAAGAGATCTAGGTAGCATAAATGAATGTTAGGTGGTATTCTAAGTATCCTAGGTGAGAATTCAAGGGTAAATAAAAAGAGGCCTTCAATACAACTAAGGAAATGTAAACAAGCAATGGACTTCAGTTAATATTAAAATATCAGTATAGTTTTATTAATTATTACAAATAAACCATAAAATATATTAATTATGTTTAAAATTTGGTCAGGTATTAATTATAACAAATGAACAAAAATGATATATTAATTATATTACAAACTGGGTACTATATTATCTACTGATTTTTTTCTATAAATGTAAGTTTTTTTATAAGTAGAATATATGTATTGAGAGAAAGAAAGCTTCTATCTGAGAGAGGGATAGAAGGGGTCTGGAGTGGGTTGCCAAAGACTGTCTTTTCTAGGAACTTTTATAGAGCAAAACCATGAAGTGAGACAAGTCCAAGATGGGGAAAACCTGGGAACTCACAAGGCAGAGGGGCATCAGGTGGGACAGAACTATGGTCAACCAATAAGATTAATTGTTCTGGTAAAATTGACCAAATCAAGGATGAATGGGGAAGTGACTCACATAGCAAGCAAGCATTCTTACAGAGCAGTGACTCTTCCTGTAGGAGGTTGGGATGGTGGCTCCTGGTTTCCTCAAGGTGATCCATACCTATTTAGAATATCAATCCCTGCTGTCTATACTTAGGGTGCGGTGGCATTTTTTTTTTTTTTTGCCTTTTGTCTTGAGATCTGGCCCACAGTTAGAGGTGTCTGTCTCCTCCAAGGTCACAACACATCTGGTACTCTGTGTAGGCTTCCTCGAGGGCCTGGCCCTATCTGACTGCCTATAATATTTCTAACTAACTCAGATGCCTATAACATTCCCCTCTCTGAAGAAGTAACCCAAACTACCATAAGGGAGTAATGGGCAATAACCAATCTGACTTCTGCAGGCTGAAGGGGGTTGTCATTGTGGAACAGCAGTCAAAGATACTCTTCACAAGTTCTGACTAATGACCCTCAGTAAATACAAGCCATTTAGGCATACAGCTTTAAGTCTGGAGGAGACAAAACCAAAGAAACAATTAAGTGTGTATGGGCCAAATAATAGAATCAACAGGATTATTATGAGTACAATTAACAAAGACTTTTACCAAGAGGAGCTGGAATTAATTCCTATAAGGATAAAGTCCAGGGAATTTTAGAATCTGACATGTCATTGATTCGTCATCTAATATCTTGAACAACTATTGAAATATTAGCAGAAGGATCAGGAATGTACACATGTCTAGTTTTTACAATTGTATAAATACCTCCTGTACTTTTAGAATGTCTAATTTCATCTGGGTTTGAAGAAAGGCCTGTTTTATTAATTTTGCCTTTTTATTTAGAAGAGAGAGACCAGCTGCAGTGTCATTTAAAGCCCACTGAGTATAGTTAGTTAAGGTCTCAATATGTGTCACATAACTTTTTTCTGGGTGAGATCTGGTGGATCCCAGTAAAAGGAATCTAAAAGAAATGTAGCCTATTCATTATTGTTCTGTATGTATGATGTCTTGGGGTTTGGCACCTTCTTAGGCAACAACAAACTTTAATCGAAGCATGCATAATCGAAGTATGAATACAAAGGCATGTATAATCAAAGTGTGAGCATTAGAACTGACAGGTATGTGTAGAAACTGTTTCTAACTTAGAACAATTGTAACCCATTGACTCTTAGATATAAATCTAAGTTCTTACAAAAATGGAGTCTACATTTTGTAAAAACCTAAAGGTCAACTATCTTCTTCAATTTGATTTTTTTCTTTCTCACAGTAGTTTCTGATAAGAGTGAACTCCTCAAACTTTTAGCAAAATGAAGACAATATGTATCTGATACTTAAAGTCACTGCCACTCTTTCCATTAAGTAAATATTTATACTAAAGTTAGTAATAAGCAGTTGAAAATTATTTCTTTCCATATATTCCTATTTCTTTTTGCATTGAATTTGTTAGTATGACTTTTCGTTTTTTAACTTTTAACCACTTTCTCATTTTAGAAAAATGAGTAAGCCATAAGATTTGGGAAGTCTAGATATGTATTCTTTAATTTTATAACATATGGAAAAAGAAAACTATTTTTTTTCTGTGTAAGGAAAATTATTTTTATTTTTAACACTTTAGTATAATTGAAAAAATATCTTAAAATAATTTTCTCAGGAAGAAGTGACAATTATATCCAGCAGTATTTCCAGTCACTGTTTCTATTTCTATACATTTTGGGAATCTCTAAGAAGAATATGAGTGCGGTGTGACTACATCCTCTTTCAGATCTATAAGTAGCAAGACAAGAAACTTCAATTTTAATAAAAATATGTGACCGGTTATTAATGAAAAATAACTCTGCTGTTTTATCTCAACTTACGAGATATCTTTCTGTACATTTTTGCCATATGCACATTTTTCTTTTTTAACTCTCAGTAGAAGAAAATTTTGAATAGAATTATGCTCACCTAGTATAGAGTAGGTAACTAACATCATATTACTGGTGTTGTCATTCTAAAAGTATACAATATTTGAAATTTACACAAAGAATTCTAATATAAAAATCCTAAATTAATAATGCTATGATGAAAATACAGCTCTAACATAACTCACACTGAGGACACAAAACTGAAACATTCTTATTAAACAGGTTAAATGTGAATATATACAGGATGGATTTATATTAATTATTAAATAAGAAAATTTTAACCCATGCTCATAAACTCAATTTAGTCTATTATGTAAGACTTTTAGTATGAAAAACCTGTTTTCAATCTTTATATCTTGTTTGAAGTTTGTTTTTCATATATTGTATTCAGTAGACTTTTCTGTAATGTGACTTTTTCAAGTTAAAAGTAGGAATATTGCCTTACAAAATTATACACTGTCCCAGGGTTACTACATTGCACTGAATAAGGAGTGTGTGTGTGTGTATGTGTGTGTGTGTTGTGTTTATAAGGTAAAGTAGTAAGTAGGGGCCAGGTTCATTGTTAGAGGCCAGTAATATGAATGTGTACTCCAGAAGGCTGAGGCAGCAATATCACAAGTTCAAGCTCAGTCTGGGAAAGTTAGCAATTTAGCAAATTCCTGTCTAAAAAATAAAAGATAAGGAGAGTAATTCAGCAGGAAGATTGTAGGTTCAATGCAAAGACTGAAACAAAAGAGAAAAGAATAGAACTGAAACAAAACATAATAGAAGAAACAATTATCAAAATAGACTTTCAGATTCTCCTGAGTAAAAATTTAAAAAAAAGGAAAAATGAACAAAACATTAAATCTGTTAGAAAACAAGCTACACTTTAAAAACTGATCCTCCAATAGATGAAATACAAAAATGAAAATGCACATAGAATATATATTTTAGATAATCTCATACAGTGTAAACAAGTTACTTGTTTTACTTTGAATAATGTGTACTGCACTTTTGCCTTCCAAATGAACATCTCTCTAAACTACTATGTAGTGTTGAGTAAATAGGAAAGTGAATGGTAGAAAATTCCTGGGCACACATTGGAAGATATAACTCCAAATATTTTAATGAATCAAGTTACTTCATTATTTAAATGAGTTCTGAGTCTCTGAAATTTACACTTTTCTGGAAAATAATGTGTCAGAACAGTCAACAGAATGAAGGAACAACCTACAGAATGGTAAAATATTTTTGCTATGCCATGGGCAGAGGACTCACATCTATAATATATAATGAACTCAAAAACAGACTGCACAAAACAAAAAGTTCAATCAAAAAATGGGCAATGCATCTACCAATAATTATAGTCCATAGAAGTTTCATCAAAAGTACTTTTAAAAGATGATTGCACCCCACATTTCCCAAATATATCCTAAGCCCTCAGTAAAAGGAATATCCTCTGGCTCCTTAAGGTAATAATTTTAGAATGTAGATGGATTATTTCAGTTTCATTCCAACAATTTTTTCTCTGTCCTTGAATTTCTTTACCAACATAGTACCCTGTAATAACTAGCATTTTCATTTAATTTTCTGTAGGTTATTCATGCAATTTCATCAATAATATGGAATACTCACTCTATGTTGACACAGTAACCCCTGAAATTCAAGTAAATAAACCCATATTGACTACATCAACCAAACCTATCATCATATTGTCAGAAGCAACTCTCCTATACATAGACTCCCAAGTTTTGTCAATACAAATCAAATATGTAGATTGTTAACATAAAGTAATGCAGATCTTTTGATATAATCCCACTTTTATAGTTATCTTTAATCAGTAATCCCCAGAGAATGTTTATTAACATTTTACAATGTTACCCTAATTCAATGTTTCTCAAATTTAACTAAATTTCACAATTTTCAGAGGATTCCTGATGGACAGGCTGTTCTCTAAACTGAAAAAGCTGTTGTCCCTGGCAAGGGAACTTGGCTAAGGGAACTTGATATCCTTTAAACTTCTTCCAGATGACTTTAATGCACCAGGCAAAATGAACAAATGATGTTTTATTGATTAGCTAATATAGATATAGGAGAATGAAACTCCCAACCTACTAGATGTTCTGCACGAGTTCGTGTTCCCTAAAATCAAAGAATGAATTTTAGGAACAACGGAGGTTCTGAGCAGGATATATTTATGGAAAGAAAACTTCTGTCTGAGAGAGAGACAGGAGGTGTCCCAAGTGGGTTGCCAAAGATTTTAGCATTTTGAGCGACTTTTATAGAGTAAAACCATGAGGTGAGGTGGGTCCAAGATGGGAAAAACCTGGGAACTCACCAGGCAAACAGGCATGAGGTGGGACAGGACTATGGTCAACCAACAAGATTAATTGTTCAGGTAAAATCGAGCAAATCAAGGATGAATAGGAAAGCGAGTCATGCAGCAAGCGAGCATTCTTACGGATCAGTGACTCTTCCTATAGGGGATTGAGATGGTCAAGGTAATCCATACCTATTTCGAATGTCAGTCCCTGATGTTTCTACTTAGGATGTGGTTGTATTTGTTTTACCTTTTGTCTTGAGATCTGGCTTACAGCAGGAGGTGTCTGTCTCCTACAAGGTCACAAGACATCTGGGTCCTCCGTGTTGGCTTTCTCAAGGGCCTGGCCCTATCTGACTGCCTATAATATTTTTAACTAACTCAGCTGTTTGTCAAAATATGATAAATTAAAAGTATAATAAACTAAGTAGTGGACTCCCAAAAGATATGTCCAGGATCTAATTCCCAGAACCTTTGACAAAAAAGAATGAACATTATCTTATGTGCCAAAAGATATGATTAATGTTAAAATCTTGAGAGATGAAGGCTTCGTTTAGTTTACTTCCATGAAGATGTAAATGTAAGTACATCTACCCTTATGAAAGAGAAAGAGTAATTTAGAGCAGAGACACAGGAGAGGACCTACATACACACACACACACAAAAATAGGGATATGAAGACTGAGGTAGAGATGGGAGTGATGGAGCTGCCAGCCAAAATATCCAAGGATTTGTGGCTCAAACTGAACAGCATATAATAAATACCCATTAAGCTGTGCAACAGTGGACTTTTCTGGAACCAGAACTAATATTCAGTGACCTCAACAGCTCAACTAGAGTTTTTCTGTGGTGTTGTGGCTGTTAGTCAAAGAACCCTCTGAAATACTTCCTGCTAGTTGATCAAAAGAAAGTAGGAAATAAAACTTTCCAGACTTTCCCAGACTAATTTCATCATTTCATAGACTTTATTCTCAAAAGCTCTATCACATAAGTATTATCTCCACTTATGGATTTTTAAGTGAGGCTCAATGTGGATATAAACTTGCTCAATGTCATGGAATTATCAATAGCCAACCGGTGAATAGAGCCAGGTGAGTAGCACAACATTGGTGCTATTAATGTGCATAAGGTTTCCACAGCAATAAGTACTCTAAGGTTTCATTCTTTGAGGTTTTGGGACAAGGCTTGCTTCTCAGGTATGTAATTGTGCAACTTTACAAGACCTCATTCTAAGAAAGTTTCCATAATTGCTTTAAATATCTGCATCATGAAATTATTAATATTTTTAACAAAAGGAATGCATGGACTCTATAGCTAATTGTACTCTATACCTTCAAGATGATCTTAAATATCCCTTCACAGGTATATATTATTTACTTATGTGCACATGGAATCCACTAGTAGATTGTGAAGAATCCTTACGATTCTAGATATTCTGAAATGCTTACTTTAGCTACTGTTTTTAACATCACTGATTTTTCCACGTTCATTTAAAAAATGGCATCTTAAATTCATGGTTAGGTGGCATTCCTGATTTAGTTAATGTTACCTACACTTGATGTAAATATAATTACCTGCTTTTATATTGTTATCATCAAATCTAGTTTTTCAAATTGTTGGAGCAACATATCTGTCTTTAATTGCCACTCGAAATGTCTTCAAAAAGATTAAGGTAGGCTTTTATTTTTTAAATCTTGATGAATTAACAACAGATAGATAGTTATAAACAAGCCTTAGTTTATTTGCAGTCACGACAGGAAGGAAAAACAATCCCTTGATAGTCCTTCAAGTGTCTCAGTAGGGGTGTCAGAAGAAGTACACATAAACATTTTGGGTGAGATGGGCTAAACTGGATTTAAGTGAGTCTTTTAAGGTAAAGAACACAATTATCAAAATTATCAAAGCCATGTACACAGTGATGCTTTATTATTGACACTTTTATTTTATTATTTTCATTTTTGAGGCAGGGTCTCCCTATGCAGTTCAGGCTGGCATTGAGCTCATTTTGTAGCCCAGGCTGGTCTCGAACTTGCAATGATTCTCCTGCCTCAGCCTTCCGAATGCCACCATGCCTGGTTTATTACTGCCTTTAACATTTGTCATTTCCAACCATACATCTAACACAAGCCTGAGAAAGGTTGTAGGTAAATTTTGAGACATTAGTAATCCTCCTTCAAGACTGACATCAGAAACAATGCCTTACATACCTGAGGAATGTAGTGCTGTACAGTTCTTAGGGGGAAACAGCATTCTGCTTTGCTACCAAACTAAATGGTTCAAAAGCTAGATTACTTTTACTATGAAAAGCAAGAATAAATTGTTTGAGAGAAATTCAGATGACTAAAAAAAAGACTGCACAGTGAATAACCTGGAGAGTTCTTGCAGTTTCAGTCCATTTTCAGGAAAACAAAAACACTGAGAACAGCATAACCTGTCTGGAAAGGGCTTGGATCTTTATGTGGTGTTTAGTCCTCAGAGAAAAATCCCTTTTATTGTGGCATTGAATGATAAGTTTATTTCCAGTTTTGCGAATTTAAAATGTAACCAATTTATTAGAGTCAGTTTTCATTAAACAAAATTCTAAATCGACTATTCCATTCATAAAAGTCTCTTAGAGAAAACAGACATATAATGGGACTAGGGATAACAGCACAGCACCTGCCTGGCAAGTGCGAGGTCATGAGTTTGATTCCCAGTACATAAAAAAAAAAAAAAAAGGAAAAGAAAACAGACATGTAACTCTTTAAGATACCTATCTATCTATACTTATTAACAAAATTTTATCCTTCAATATGAAATGTAAGCAAGTGGTACTTGAAATCCATTCACCCCCTAAAAAAGAGGATAATTGGCATTGAAAAAATGTTTGAATATTATATTTTAAACCTATATCCTTTACAGTTTTAGTGAAAAATTATGGATATGCACGCAGAGGTGTGGAAAATTTGTAATTATTACATTTCTTTATTTAATAAAAATGAGGTGCTGCATTTCAACTCTTTTGGGATGTCTTCTTAAAAGCATACATTCTTTTGATTTGCAACATGTGCAAGCCCTCTGATTCTTGAACTATAAACAAATGCCTCCAAGATTAATTAGAAGGCCTCAGGAAGGTTAATAGAAGCAATCACAAGGTGTTTCCTCTTGTCTCTCGAGGAAATGAGAGTTTTAATTTTCCCTAAATTTCTGTATAAACAATATGAAATTCTATTCAGACTCTTTAATTACTCTTGTGCTATCTTAGATGCATGAAATCTGAAAATACTTAGCCATTTACAATTATTCTTGCTTTGTCTTCTACACTGAATAGTAAAAGGATTTTTGCTGACAGATCTACCTACCAACACAACTCTTTGTGGAAGCATGACATTCACTTCTGATATTTTTATTAATTTTATATTTAGATGGAATGTGCATATATGAGAAAATGCCATAAAATAAAAAGCAATTAAATTCATGCTAATGATCTAAAATATATTGAGAGATATTTGGGATAAACATGTATCTTCAAATTTCTCATGCATCCTTAAACCTGAGAAGATGTCATTTCTTCTCAATTCATGATAATGTCTGCGTATGTTTTTCTTACTATTTCCTGTGAACATGTGATTATATGTACCAGTGTTAGCTATGAGACTTAAAAATGGAAAAGATTTTGTTAATCTGATGGTAACATATTTGGGGGGAGTTCTCCATCCTCCAGCCAAAAGACATTCAACCACTCAAGATGAAAGTCATACTTACCTTAGTAATTGATTTTTAAGCTAATTCTTCTAATCTGTCCAAAATTTTCTGTAATATTTAATAAATTTTAAATCATGATCTTTGCTTAGAAATTACGTAATTGCACCCCTGGATTCTATTTACTAGTCTAATTCTTTTTTACAATTTGTATCAAGAGCTTAAAATTCAATTACAATTACTTTCATTGTAATTTTGAATTTTTATGGGTGCACAGGGAAAGCTTGCGATGTGTGTATGGGCAGTGTGAATTTTGTTGGGTTTTCCTTCTTGAGAAATAAATATCATAATTATATTCTAGTGAGATTACTTATATGCCAGTCAGGTTGTCCTGTACTTTCATCTCTGTGAATGTGTCCCTTGACTACATATGCTATTGTGTGAAACTTTACGAGCATTTTATAATGCTCCAGTCAACATTGTGGGTGCAAAAGAAACTCATGATCAATTAAACACATCCCTAGAATAGATGGCGATTCCTTGAAGAACAGCTGGTTATTCACATTGGAGGAATCCAAGGGAATCAGCCTGCCACCAAATAACTAGCTTGTTTTCTGAGGAACTGTGCCATACCAGTACCTGAAAAGTGGTCTCTTTTTCTAATACATTAAATTTTATTACAAGACAAAACCTAAATTACAAAAAAAATGTATTCTGGTGTGACTCCCAATAGTCTCCATTTCTACCACCTCCTTATTTCATTTCGGATTCATCATGGCAACTTTGGTGTAGCCAACGACAAAGACTCCTTAATGTTTACTGAGTAACTTGTCTGCTGGGTTGTTCAGGGCTTCTTCCATAGTGAATGTTCTCGGGAGGGCATTAATGTTTGAAATAAAAATTTTCATATTTGATGTCCCAATGCGTGCATTCATTCACATGTTTCTCACTACGTTTTACCTAGTATTCCAGTTCTTTAATTTTTGGGCAATTTATCACAGCCCATAATTACACCTTTCATCACATCTACTTTATGGAAAGTAGGTAACCATTGTAGCACTTAAACTTCTCTCCATCATAAAATTCACCGAGTGTGGCTGTAATATGGTCTCATTTTATTTTTGTTTTACCCTTATGTACTAAATCAATCCATCCATATGCCAAGCTCAAATTTCTTTATATTTCCTCTATGTAGCCATAATTTCAAGGAGAGGAAAAGATGCAAACTTATTGGGTGAATTGAGCATCTGGAATATATGCTCATTCATTTTTGTTCATTCTTCTGGGCTTGCTCAAACCCAATTCTCAATGCACCATTTTTATCTTTCAATGAATAATTGCTGAATCTGCCCAATTTTATGAGTTCTTAGTTTTGAAAGAAGCCAGACATATTGGAAATACATCTAACTATGTATTCATGAATTTAACCTTATTTTCAACCAGGAAGCCAGAAGAGAAGATGGGGGCAGACTTTTAAAAATATATCTGCTACCTTGCAAGGAAGGGACTTCTGCACTGTCTTCCCAAGAGGAATTCTGTTTCTTTATGGGAAACAATGAGCCACTATTGAAGACTCCTATGGTGTAGTGTCCAAACTGAGCATTTGCTGGTCTCTATGACTCAATAATCTTAACAAGAATATCTTCAATCTACTCCTCAGTTGATCCCAAACACAAGAGATTTAAAAAAAAAAGAGTTCTTTGTAAGACACAGTGGAAGTTCTGTGCTTTGTACTCCCCGTCATTCCATTTATCATTGTTTATCTGTAAGATATCAATAAAAATTTATAGATGGTAGTTAATTCAGTCATCATTCAATATATCGTTTTCCATTAATTTTTCAAAAACCTGGCGCATCACATTTGACAGATATCCCCATAACTGTCATCATTTACTACTGTTATTCAGGATGCTCAAACAATGCCACAAATGCTACCCATTTATGATGAAATTAGAGGCATATCTACATAACAACACCCACAGTTAAACATTTCCACATAACAGTCCTCCCTGTGTTTGTCTTTTGAAGTGAAATATGAACAAATTATCCCTAGTACTAACAAAATTTATAAATTATACATTATATGTTTCCAATGATATAATTAAATATATACAATAAAATACTGTGAATATATGTATTCATCCTTGAATAATTTTTCATTATGAACCAGGTGAAATTGTGACATTTCTCCATTCTTAGATTACTTATCCTTAGAATAGAAATCGCATTATGTAGTAGTTAGACTTAAATATATGGCTTGTGACATAGTTGATAAGAAATTATGCTAGGGAAGAGGTCAGTGAATTTAGAAGTCAAATTCACTTGCGGAGAAGAAAAGACAGCAGGATCGAAACTTTGTTTAAAGCAAAAATGCAAATGGTGGTTAATTGGGATGGGGATTAAACACCATGAGCATATACATGGGAAGGTCTAGAATACTTCTCAGGGAAAGAAATGAAGAGCTTTAATGGATGAAATATACATAGTTCAAATGAGTATCCTGCACATTTCTGTATTGCAGGCAATTGTGGAGAGACTAATGACCATATCTGAGTAAGCACCAAGAAGGTATAGTTGTGGAGATGCATTTTTGGCCCAGGCAGAATCAATTCTACAGCTATCCTGGTTATTTACTGCAATATCCTGATTTTATAAAGAGCTACCAAAACTTTTCACCACTGATTCCATGGTGGGCATAACATTCTTTCCATTTTTGAAAGCAGTTGACAACATTTCTGACAAAAATAAAAAACAAGACAAAACAAAACAAAAAAGTCCATTCGATTTTCCTAAACTGAACTTCATTACTCAAATAAATTTATGTTCTTCAAAAATGCTGGCAAACTGAATCTAACAATTGGATACTTCTTGATAGATTGCTTAGGTTGTCACTGGTTGTAAGAATAAATGTAATGGACAAATAAATGAAAGAACACTGAAAATGCTATCAATTACTAAAATCTATGAATCTACATTTATTTGGTTATTGTATTTAATGAAATATAAATATGCAATGAGACTTGAAGTACAGCTCAGTACTAGGGTATGTGCTTACTATGTGCAAGACCTCGAATTCAGTCTCAGAACCAAAAAACAAAAGGAAAAATATTTAGTTACAATTACAGTACTAAATTATTTTTTCTATGAAAAATTTTTTTAGATTTTTCTTCAAAGATTAACATAATGTTATGCAAAAATATAATGTGCACATAAAGTAAGAGTGCATAAATTTAAAACAAATTTGGTTTATCAATCTATTTTCAAAAACAATAGCAGCTTTATAGAATCTCTTATCTAAAAGGCATGTTTACTTTTAGTGAACTTGCTGGTAACACTATTTTTTTTTAAACAAGTAAATCAATATCTCATGTCTAAATTTTTTTAATTCTTGCCTTATAATATTAAATAATTTCCAGTTAGTACAATTCTTAAAGTTATAGAATAATATCCTATGTTAGAATATACACACATGTACATATGCTGATACTTTTGTTCAAATTGAAATTACTATAAACATTGAGAATTTTTTAAGATTACAAATGAAATAATGGTTTGAAAATTGTAACTGATTTCATGAGCAACAATAAAAATGTCCCTTAAAGTATTGATAGCTAAGCAAATAATTTCAATGGCAGCAATTTTTTGAGTGCTAGATATCAGTAGACCTTACCAAGAATAAATTTTTATTCTTACCTAAAAAAACAATTTCACACAAGATGGACAGGGAAGCTTTCTATTTTGCATTTCTTGTGAACTCATTATGGAGATATTTGTAAGAATTTTCCCCTCAGTTTTTCTTGGTTATCTATTTGAATGTTAAGAATTTCGTACTTACTTAGAAATTTTATTTTGTTTTTCAAATCCAACTATTGTTCAAAACAATAGTTCTTCAGAATCATATTTTACTGATTGCAATTATGATGAAGAAAGGGTGACTTCTGACTAAACTTTTCTTCACTCAGATAAGAAAACAGTACAAAGAACATGCATTTGAAAAGCACAGGTCTGTAGTAATCAAGGAGTTTCTAAACATGTTGAGAAAAATAAACAGAAAAAAAATAAGTCCTGAATGTCAAGATATTTTTCTTATCATGTATCATATTTGTCTTTCTTATTCTCTCAATTTTCTGATCTACCAAAGTGAGATTTCATTAAAACATTTTTGGCAATATTAATTTTGTTTTAGCACATTATTTCCAGACAGTTTTTAATATAAAACACCAGAATTGACCTTAAATATTTTTACTGATAAAGACAAGCAGATGAAAAGGCACACAATGATACCAGGCACTACATAACAATCCACCACTTTAATTTTCAAGTGAAAATTTTTAGACAGGATTTAA
>RJWT010022489.1:0-17127 GCA_004365215.1 Cuniculus paca | reverse complement strand
ACTCAAAGTTTTAGTAAGTGCATTACTTAGATGCTTGTTTGAGTGTTCTGTGGACTCAAAGGAAAGAAAGAAAGAAAGAAAGAAAGAAAGAAAGAAAGAAAGAAAGAAAGAAAGAAAGAAGAAAGAAAAAACAAAAAAGAAAGAAAAAAAGAAAGACTGACTATGAACCATGTGGGTCAAATTAGTTTAATCAGTGAAAATATTCCTGTGCTAGTGATATAATAAATGCCAGATAAACTCAGTGGAACACAAAAAGACTTAGAAGAAACCAGAAATCTTACAAAATTAATAGATATTAGAAGCCAGTCATGATATCAAAGATTGCCTCCAGCTAGTTTCTTCTAGATCTCTAGAATCACCGACCTAATTAATCCTGCATTATGTTTTAAAGTTTTGCCAAAAATCATCAGTGCACTGGAACAATCCCCAGATGTTTCCTAGACTAAATCAAGATATGTTAGCCAGAAACCCATTTGCAGCTTGAATGACAAAGAGGTGATTCGTGCAGCAGGGATATCAACAGTGAAAACTGACAGGAACTATCTATAGAGGCACTGTGAACATCTCTCTCTGTTTGAGAAAGAAGTTTTATAAGCTATCTATAAGCTGGACTTAGGAACTTTCAAAGCCTTTGATTTGAGATTGCTGTTACATCTGGAAAGTCAGTTGTTTATAATATTGTAAATTTACTAGAGTTCCTTCATAAATGTCAGAAAAGAGACAGCCCTTATACAGCAATTGAAATTAGAATAGTTTTTGGAAGGGAAGTGGTTATATGGGACACACATCTAGAATAGCCAATGGCGTGTGCATTATTTCACTTGTGACTTGGGTCTCTGGTAAAATAGGGTGTAGTCGAAGCAGTGCCAGGAAGGAATTATAATTTTACTTGGAAGAGACCCATGAAATTTTATAAGAAGAAAAGATCTCCGGGAAGGAGAGAGAGAGAGAGAGAGAGAGAGAGAGAGAGAGAGAGAGAGAGAGAGATTTGGAAACTACAAACACACTGGGATATTGATACAACATATATATTTTTTCCAAAGGCAGTGAATGCTTCAATGTGTATAGCTAGCATTCTTAAGGTCTGAAGATATGGTGAAAACATGCAAAATGTCTGACACCTGGAAAGATGAAAATATTTTAAGTCTTTTGCAAAGAAGAGTATGGACAGATTCTGGATGAAGTTTTGCTGGAGTACAAGTGATTCATAACTCGGCAGTGAAATTCAGCTGAAGAAACAGGCGGCAGTAGGAAACTGAAGTCTGTCAAATTGTTCCTGTTAGTAAATGTTATTTGCAAGAATAAGAGAATGAACTAGCATCAGTAGTTTTTAGGTTTCAAGGGAGAATAGGAAAGTAGAGCTGGGTTGAGATTTCATACTTTGAGTGGAATTTGAAGAATGGGGATGAGTCTGCTCTCTAAATTGAAGCTCCTCAAAAACTCAAAATTCCTAGAAATTGCAGCATGCTGGTGTGTCAGTCAGTTTTTCATCACTGTGACAACATACCTGAGGAAACAGTTTAAAGAAGGGAAGGGTTATTTTGGCCCCTGGTTTCCGAGGTTTGAGCCTACGGTCAGCCGTTTCCATTGCTCTAAACCTGTGGTGCGGCAGAGCACCATGGTGGAAGGGGATGGCAGGGAAGCCCCTTACACCTTGGAAGCTGGAGCAGAGAGACAGGGAAGGGACCAAAGGGACAGACAGGGATGGACAGGCCTAAGACATACCTGCCGCAGGCAACCCCCAGGGACTTGCTTCTGACAGCTGGGCCCCATTCCCAATGACTCATTTAGTTTCGAACTTAGGAATGGATGAATCCATTCACGAAGTTAGCAACCTCATGATTCAGTCACATTTCTAGGCCTCAATTCAAACATTGCTCTTCAGCACAGGAGTTTGATGGAGAAAGCTCATATTTAAACTGTAATACTAGGTCTCATCAGTTTGTTCCTGGTAGAGATCACCGACTACAATAGAAAAGACAGATATTAACAATCTATAAATTAACCCATAGCGTTCAGAAAAGCTGTCATTTGTTTGCAAGCGTTCTGAGAACATAATATTGCATCCAAGAAACCCCCGTCCTTAGGAAGGCAGGGGTCCCACCTGTGAGAAGGGTGGTGGATGAGGATGGGACGAGCCCCACACTAGTGAGAACTCTTCACAGGGCAGAAGTACAGACTTGAGGACAGCAGAAATGACTCTTTTGTCATCAGCAGAGGAACAGGGTTTTTAATAGACTATATCACATCGGCAAGTGGAATGTAATTGTGTGGAGACTACATCAGCTGAGGGCAAACCAAACAAAGTCCAAGATTCAGAGCCACCGGGAGAATAAATTAAATCACCATCATTTATCCTTCTCCCTAAAACAGCTTGGTATCCTGGGGAAATAATCTGGAGGGGGCCTGGCATCTCCCTAAGATACTCTGCTCCTGTGTAATGAGAGTCAGAAACACCGGAAGAGTCCTGCGTGGAAAGAGGAAGAGACTACGGCACGGAGGCAGGCTACTGCCTCAGTCATGTTAAACCTTTCTATTGTGTATTCCAGTCAAGGGATCATTTTGTTCTCTAGTGTCCCAAGTTCCAGAAGGGAGTAATCACAAGGTACAGAGACTCAGGTTAGAATGTGGCTCAGAAGAGGAAAAAAATTATGTAGCTGTCTATCTAAGCAATAGGACATAACTTGGAAGAATTACTGCAAACAGAAACAGAAATGTGAATGTAAATTATGTGAAAAATGACAATAATATAGATAATCAGTTAGAAACAACACCTAGTAATGGAGGTTAAATTCCTCATTCTTCAAGGTGATGAGTGTAATGCAGGATCCCATGAACCGGGCAGGTCAACCAAAGAGACACTAAAGCAATCAGCTGCTTTGTCACAATAGGTGAGAGCAATGGATGGGATGAGAGGAGGATGTAAGGTAGCATTCATGCCAGCGATGATACTAAATGTAATTGGGTTAGACTCTCATGAAAAGGTATTCATCAGGCTCCACATAGAAACCCACCACTCCCTGATCATGAGGAATGCAGTGTGTAACACAGGCAAAAAGCACAGTCATTACAGGAGCTCAACATACCTGTTGCTAAGTATTATTAATAAACACTCCATCCATGGGTTAATAATGAGGCCAAATGTCTCATGTCATGCATTACTCCTTCAAGAGTTTCAATTAAAACATGTAGGGGAGATTCTGCATTTCTAACAATATGTTGCTGATAATTTTTGATATATACTGAAATTCAGGTAACAACTGACCTTTTGTGCATCAGTTAGAAAATATGTTAAATAAAATATCCCTCCCTTAAAGGAATGATTAATCCAAGTGTGAAAAGCTAAAACCTAGCCTGCAGGAACCTACCCAAAAGACAAACAACTGTGGGGGGTGGGAGAAAGCTAAGCAAATGCCTCACAGAGTTAGGGCTGAGGGCTTGTGAGAGTTCTGTGCTGCCTTGGATACTGACACCATGTAACAGCTGCTGGAGGCATTAATCATTAACTTACACCCCATTAAAATAAGTTAAGAGGGGGGAGAATAAAAGACCTCAGCATGAACTGATGGACAGGGGGAAAGGCTGAAGACTGAAAAGCATTGCTGTATTTTAAAATATGCTTTTAGAATGAAAACTAGGAACCTAGAAGTATTAGAATCAGTGCCTATTAAACTGGTAACAAAGATGGATAAGATTAAATAATAGCTAACTTCCTTTCACACAGGAAAACAATCTATATACCAAAAAAGATAAAAGTGTCTTCGCTGAAGTGCAGCCCTGGATCGGAGAGGAAGTCATTAGAATTGCTTCAAGGTCACTGGAGACCTTGAAGGTCGCCTGCCTGCACTCCCAGCACACGCACACCTCTGCCTGCTTTACGCTCCCGAGAGTTGCGGCACTGTTGTGTACCTTTGTGACAGGCCAGACAGCCACGGCCATCTCTTTACTGAGAAATAACCCTTTTTGTTTACTAAATCCAGTTTTCCGACTGGATCAGAGCTCCATTTTGCTGAATCAAGCCTTTATCAAAACATCTCCATCTCCATCTACAGGAAAATTCCCCACAGCACATTACTTGAGTTCCCTAGTAGTTCCTTTATGCACATGTGGGCTTGTAGCATTGTATATACTTACAATGTAATCTCTGTTTTGCTGGTACTGCAAGAATAACCTTAGCTTCTTATTTCCAGAATTTAACATAATGGATCCTTGTATTCTTAGGCAACAGAGCAGTGCAGAAAACAGTATACATATTAAGCACATATTATGACTTGTGTCTAGATGTCTCCCCAAAGTCTCATGTGGTTGTAGGTGGGGCTTTTCAGAGGTGACCGAATCCAGAGTATGTGATGCTGGGATAAGGGTGTGTGATTGATAAATTAATCCACTAATTGTTTTGGCCTAGTTCTGGGCAGGATTAAGGGTGCTATTTCCTGAGTGTGAGTTCTACCTGCCCTAAGGGCAGGTAGCTTGGATACAATACAAAGGGATGGAAAGAATCGGTTGCTTGTCACTTGCTACTTGCTGTCTTCTGACTGCCATGGACTGTGTCTCCTCTGCCATGCCACCCAGCCAACTATGGACTGAAACCCCACAAACTGTGAGCCAAAATAAACCCTTCATCTTTTAACTTTGTCTCAGAAATGAGAAAAGTAACAAAGAGAGCATATATAAACATAGGTGAGTACAAACACATATGAGCATGCACTACTAGTTCACGAGGACTGTCATAACAAAATGCCATGGACTGTGAGAGTTAAACCACAGAAGTTTATGTTTTTGTCTTTCTTAAAGCTGGAAGCCCAAGGTGATACTGCTGGTTTCTCCTGGGGCCTCTTCCCTAGGCTAGCAGAGCTCTCTTGTAATGCAGTCTTTCTTCTGTACATGTACATTCCGATCTCATTTCCTCTGTTCTAGTCTCCTCTTCATTTAAGGATACCAGTCAGACTGGATTAGGATCCACTTTGAAAGTATCATTTTACCTTAACCACGTCTAATGAGTTGCTTGTAACATGGTGTATTGTTCATCTATCTCATTGTTATTGAGACAAAATCCCTGATACCCACAATTTAGAGGTTTATTTTGGCTTATAGATTCAGAGTTTCAGGGCGTGGCTGGCTGACTCTGAGGCAGAGGCATCATGGCCAAGGGCATGGTGGAGGAGCTCCTCAACACATGGCAGCCAAGAAGCAGACAGGTTGGAAAGAACCAGAGAAGGGGCCGGGGACCAGGGGTCATCCTCAAGGTCATGGCCCAACTCCTCATAGCCATTAATGAATTAACCCATTAATGAGGACAGAGCCCTCTCAATCTAATCACCTTTCCAGGACTTTCTTAATGCATTCTCGTTAAAAAGTGATAATCCTACCACTTGCTAGTACCCCAAACATGGGCAGAGAAGGTCAGTTACAGTGACTATCCATGGAGGACCCACTAGGGCTTGCCTCAGGCTTCATATTCTACTTCAGTTCAGCATTCCAGACCCTTCTTTTCCATATCTATCCACACTCTTCAGTCCAGTTGTACCAACCCTCTTTATATTTACTTGTTTTTAAAATGCTATTTCCATCCATTGTGCTGAGCTCTTGTCCTCTCTTTCAAGTTTCCGACTGAAGATTCATTTTTATTTGTTTCTAGGAAATATTTGTTAACTCATAACCACCTTCTGAAACACACGTACAATTTGGTTACATACTGTTATGAGCCTGACCTGTAATTGAATTGATTCTATTGTAGCTGACTCACTGCCTATAACCTCTGCTAAATTAACAAGTTTAGGGGGATAACCTGTGTTTTGCCTGTTCATAGATTTAATCCACTTTTGGAACTATCAACAATAACATGCCATATTTTAAATATGTTTTACATACTAGTGTCATGCTCGGTGCTTTATTTTATAATTTAATTTACCCAAAAATTATAGAATGTGAGTTGATCAATTATTCCTACTGTACTTTTGAGAAAACAGTAGTTTTAAAGTCAAATTTACTGATTCAAAGTCACACAGGTAATACATTATAGAAATAATTTTGATTTCATGTCTTTGTTTCTCAACCTCATCATTGCACATAGTTGATAATGTTAAATGCAATTAAATTTATTACTGAAAGTCATTGCCACCGAGACTACAGCTTTCTATTACAAGCACCTTCAGCTCTTCTCAGCTGGGATGTAGGACGTTTTAACCTGAAGGATTAGGGTTATAACTTGTTCATTTCACAATCAGTGCCTGAAATGTTTAGCAAATTTAGGACTATTTTCTTCATTTTCTAGTTAAGGTTGGAAGACACACTGCACTTACAAATTTGGAATGTCTAAAAGATTACTCATTTGTACTTTTTAAAATGCAGACTTCAAACTTTTCATCCGGCTGCTCTTCGATTTCTCACTTGATTTTGGTTTTAGCTAAAGCAGGTCACCAGCTGCACTCTGAAGGAGCCTGAGAGGCACAGTCTTACATTTGACAGAACTTCTAATATGTGCTTGTTAAGGGTAAGTTATTATAGTCTTAATAATACTGGTTTTAGATGGCCTCAAGATGCTTATAAGTATATAAGACTTAAATAAATGTTTTCTACTGTTTCTGTATGTTATCATTCATCTTATTTATTCAAGTTTTAACTTTTAGAATCTCATGTTTCACAAAAGCCTGAGACTTTTAGGATTCAAACCTGGGAAATCTAAAAATTTATTTAGTATCAAATTCTAAATAAAAAGATATCAGGGTAAAATAAATGTAATGAATAACATTTCTGTCTTATAATCTTCCCTATGCTGTTACACAACCTGTCATTATCTGCATTTTCTTTTGTATACCGTATTTGTATACTCTGCCAGAATCCTGTAACTATACCCATTGCTTACAAACACCAGAGATCTTCTTTCTCTCTCTTTTGCTTTTCCTGACTTCCTGGGGTTCAATCCTGAGTGCTCCCAAGATACCCAGAAAATCAACTGAAATCTCCTTATCTAATGCAATAAGACTGGGTATTTATATAGTAATTATTATTGACTTCGTATAGCACTTTGATTTTGTATTATTCAACAACTCCAATACCTTAAACACAACCAAAAATCAAGTCAATAAGAAAAAAATAACAATAGTAAAGTAAATAAAATAGAATGAGTAAAACTACAAATGTATAAGGAGGTTGAATTCACCACCCTGGTTATCTTTGAAATCTTCAATCTGAGGGATACATAGTTTGCTAAAGAGAAATTCAATGCATTCTCTCCTCTGGACTTGTTAACTTTATTCAGAATTTATATCATATTTTGAAAATTGATTGTAAAGACATATTTACCTTTTTAACTTATTTCTTTGTATACTTTTACTTAGCTGGGCCTGGTGGTATAGACCTATAATCACATCATTTTGGGAGGCTGAGGCAGGAGAATCACAAGTTTCAGTTCACCTGGGCAACTTAGAAACTTAATGACAACTTGTCTTAAAATAAAACAAATTTTAGGGCTGGGGACTTAGCTTAGTGGTTTAAGTGCCTGCCTGGTAAGTATGAGGTTGTGAGTTCAATTCCCAGTACCAAAAAAACAAAACAAAAAAACACTAAATTTTAAAAATGGGGTAGGAATGTCAAAGGCCATAAGTTCAACCCCCTAGTATCTATCATCTCTCTTTTTTCTTTCTCTTTCTTCCTTCCTTCCTTCTTTCTTTTTTCAGTCTACTGATTAGCATTCCACAACATATGTATACAATTTTGTGTGCATATATTGGAAAAAATTGTCTTTGCAGATTTATTCTGTGAATTTTAATCCATAGTTACACCATTAAACTAAAATTTGGATAGCTGAAATAATTGGCATTTTGGGTGACAGAGCTTCTAAAAAGGTAATAAATAACTCTACGTATCTTAAAACAGAATGAAAATTTTAACTTGTAGTGAAAGATAAACCTCTTCAGTTCACAATTCTATTAAGTCGGCCACTTATGGAGGAAGAATATCACCCACGCTGTCTGCATTTGCTGAGAGCATGGTATTCTGCTTTTTCGACTATAATGACCACTCATTAAAACCAGAGAGTCAACTTGGTCTTTTAAATTTTAAACTGCATTGTATTAATGCAAAATTTCTCTTGGTTTTGGGAATTGTATTCTTTCAGATTTTCCTGATATTATTCTTATCTGTGTTAATTTCAAGGAAGGCCTAAGTGTGGAAGAAACTTGTAACTCGTTTAACGCATCAGCTAAAAGGTTTTTTCTCTAGCTTGGTAATGGATATTGTCCAGGGTGAGGGTCCGTCACAGTACAGGGAAGGGCATGCTTTGCATAATTTCTGTTTCATAGAGATCTGTATTCTGTGTTGAAGTTGTATAATCTTTTGTTGTGGTATGGGGTAGACTGAGAGCAAGAGACCACCCTTGAATTTAAGAAGCTTAAAAGTACATTTCAAAGGATGTAAGAAATCTATTTATTTTGATTTAAAACACCTTTAGATGTATTTCCATCAAGGCTTTAAAGTTTTTAGGATAGGTAGGAGGAATAGATTTCTCCTGTCTCGGCTTGATTGCTGTAAAGGATCTCTAGTCCTTAAAGCAAATGTCAGTGACACTGTACCTCACTGTGTAATGTAGAACGACAAGCCATTAAAATTGGTGCTTTTATTAGCTCAAAAACAATTTGTCTCATTTATTACGTAACCCTAGAAAAACTCCGTCATCATCAATTAATGAAAATTAAGAGCAATCTAAACACAGACTTTGCAGAGATAAGGGTGATTCCTTGAGCCGATAACCAGGAAAGGAGGGTCCACGACCGAGTCCAGGGCAGGCGTGCAGCAGCTGTTCGCAGTGCGCAGCCTGGACACCCGGCCGTGGCTGGCTGCCGCTCTGACACTGGGAACAGAGCCGTTCCCCACAGCAGCATCTGTCGCGCGCGAGCCTGCAGCGCCCAGATTGCCTATCACAGAATTACGAGACCATTTGCCTGCAATAGACGTCATTTTGCCAATGGGTAATTTGCAGTTTGCTGGGTCATCAGGATCGGAACATGTCACAGCTCCTCCTCGTCGCAGCCAATCCAATGGCAAAGTGCTGTTGAAGCAGCTGTCAGGACGGCACAAAACCGCAGAGCGAGCACAAAGTGACAGCCGGCTCTTTGCAAGCCCGCCCTGGGCAGAGGGTGAGACGCTCTGAAGCCCAAACGCGCAGACCTCCGCGGATCTTGGCCGGGCTTGGGCCGCAGGTGGAGGAGCCGAAGGCCGCGCGCAGGGAGAGGAAAGGCGCGCAGAGGCCAATCGGAGGCCTGTGTGGGGAACGATTTCTAAAATGCTACCTCTACGAGGGACAGGAGAAATCCAAAACACGTCAGCATCATCATTTCAGAGAGAAACAGCTCAAAGTACGCATGCCACATCCAAGACTTGATTTTGCTAAATGTTACTTAAAAATCTGTCATTTCTGTATACTTCGGAACTAAAACAAAATCTTACTTCAGAAGTGAAACCACAAATGCATTTTATACATAAATTCTGTTCTTTGAAATTTTCCTTAAAATTTTCTTACAAGTTAGTGAAATATTGCAAACACCAACCAGCATCCCTCCTAAACGATAAAGTAAATTATAAAGTATCTGAACATTTAAGAAACCTAAGAAGTTGGATTTTTATAAGCATTCACGTCTCATGATAAACGAACACCTTATGACATGCTTGGAAAATGGTCATTTGCCATCTCCCTGGGTATTTGTGTCGGAGCAATAGCTCTGTCACTTGAGGCTGATCATCACTTTTTACACTTATAATTATCCAACCTTGCAAATTTAGCTAAAATTTGCTATTTGGTAACTATTCTTACTGGTCAAAAAGAAAAGAATCTCTAGCACTTTTTTTATTTTATTTGTTCTTGTTTATTTTGGTTCTACCTCCAAATAACCTCTCACCTCTCTCCTTTCACACTTCTCTCCACCAGAAGTAGCTAATGGTCTCCTGAGAAGTCTCCCTAGGTTTACCTAACTGACTGGACGCTCTGCCCCTAGTGTCAGAACCAGCTTTCTTCTATGTACTGCTTGAGTTACTGCCTTTTGAAGACATCCAGAGGACTATAAAAGCAACATCAAAACTGCATTCATTGCTATAGAAAGTAACACACACACACACACACACACACGCACTGAGTTTACAATGCCATCAGGAATACAAGATCCTTCCATCTTAGGCATTAGCATCTTCCAGGTCTTCAGAGTTCTTTCTCCATGAAAAAGATGGTGGAGGAAGCACAGCTCCTGCTAACTACGCTTCTCCAAAAGTGATGCACGCATCACTCCTACTCAACAATCATCATCAGGAGCCACTCCCCGACCCATTGAGCTGCAAAATAAGGAAAAGTATTGTCCCTGCTTCGGCAGCAGCATCCCCAAATTGGTCCCAGAGTACAGTATGAGAGTGCTCATCTGAGGTGAATAATTGGCTTAGATTTCTCCCACAACTAGCAAAATTGCATAGTATTCAAAACAAAGATTCAATCCTGTTTTTCTGCTCACCGTCCACAATCCATAAACTTCGTTAACTACTTTATGTGATATCCCCACCTCATCCCAACAATACCATTTACTCGGATGGGTCTGTCTTGCAAATTTTCATTTAACCTCCCCACAAGAAATCTTATTAAAATTTCAAATGCCATTCTTTTCTAAAATCATCCTTAATAATCCTTCAAATCGCCTCCTAGTATGTCTTTCTGGTGGATTAGCTCATGTACCTGCTTCTCCAGTGTTTGGTGAATGTTCCTAAAACTTTTACATTTCCATTCTCTCTGTTGCCTTGAATTGTTGTCGAAGAGTAACTGGTGATAACAACTTTCACTTAGTGAGCCGGCTAAGAGCCAGATGATATTCTAAAATTTTTACCGTAAATTACCTTACCTGATCCTCATGATTATTTCCTCTATTTTATAGGAAATAAACTGAAACACACAGCAGCAATGTATCTCTACAGGGTCACACAGGTAAATGTAGTAAATCGTGACATGAATATAGTCCGTGTGATCCCCATAAGCCATGCTGTCAGCTACTACGGCATATTAGGTGGTCGCTCAATAATTATTGTATTTCTCAACAGTAATGTACTTTCTTGCCTTATATTTCTTGAACAACCATTTTCACTTTTATAATGTCCCCTATTACTACAATTACTGAACATTTGCTATTTCCAAAGAGAAACACTCACCAAAACTGTAATTTCTTTAGCTATTACTTGTGAAACCAAGTTGAGATAAATGATATTCTTTTGTGCCTTTTATTACATATGTTGTACTAAATGTTCTCACAGTCAATGTAAAACAACCTGTAAAGCTTAGGAGCTAATAAATAGAATATACATTGTGAAATCGATTTCCCTGATTCTAAATTTTTTATCCTGTGAAATTACATTTTACCACAATTACTCCATAGATTTGAAAATAAATCCATCAATAACTCTATATCTCTTTTATGGTTTTTTTTTGTTTTTACTTTCTTGCTGCCTATAAGCAAATGATGCAAAAGGTGGTAAACTTTTGCTTGACTGATTAATTCTGTCTTGAGACGTGGAGTGTATTTGCAGTCACAGAGCTCTTGAGGTCTACGTATCTGTATGCAAATGTGTGTTCTTCTAGGTTGAGAATAGCAATTCTTGTTCATAGGGACATGCTTTATTTTTCCTCTTCTCTACTACATTGTTTGTCACATCACTTGTTGTCACATCAAGAGCAACATATAATACCCAATTATGAAATCTAATGTTCTATTTGTATATGTGCTTGAAAAAAAGAGAATGGATATCACAATCATGAAAGCAGACTATCATCAGGATCAAATTTAAAAAGGAAATCAGAGTGTGGAGTTATTGTTACCCATTGGTTTTTTTATGGCTCTAGATACAAGATTTCAAAAATATGAAAATTAAAAATATGTATATGTAATATATAATTATGTATATGTAATATGTAAATATGTATATGTAATATATAATTCAGATATAGCTTTGTCTATTCAAATAATTCAAGTCAGGAAGCAAAGATATGAGGTAAAGTAAATTATGAAGTTTCTTTTTATTTCCATTTTAGTAATTGAATACATAAGTCAACAAATTGGTGGGGCAGTCTGTGGGTGTACCTATTGTTTTCTTTTTCACTGTATAGGTTCTTGTGATTGACATATTCTGGGGGACCATTACGCACCCTACCACCACATATAGTTCGCAAATGCCTTCTCCAGGTCAGAATCTTCTATTTTCATTCTCTCTGCAAGTACTTTAAAAAGCAAAAGCTGTAACTGTTTTTCAGCACTAGGGGTTGATAAGTTTTATTTTGAGACAATGTCTTGCTTAATTTCCTAACTGGCCCTGAACTTGTGATCTTCCTCCCTCCACCTCCTGAGTAGCTGAGATTACAGAAAAGTGGTAAATATTTTGATGAAACCCAGTTTACCAATGTTTGACTTTATGGAAAATGGTTTTGGTGTTAAGGCTAAGAACTCTTCATCTAGTTCCAGATCACAAATGTTTTTTCCCTAAGAGTTCCATGGTTTTACATGTTACAGTTAAGTATGAAATATATTTTGAATCAATTTTGAATGGACATGGGATTTACTTTCAGATTTATTATTTTATTCACTAACATTTGTTGAAAAAGATAGTCTTCCTTTATGGAGTTACTTCACAGTATTGTTGTGCATCACTGAAGTATATTTGTATGGTTTTAATACAGTATCTATATTCTCTGTTCTATTTGATTGACCTATGTTTCTACCCTTTGGATACACAGATAACTTATTTCTTTGGCCTTACAATACACTTTGTTACTGAATAAGGTAATTACTCCAACAGGATACTTTTAGCTATTGTAGATTTAGCTGGTCATAGCTCACAAACAAAACAAAACAAAACAAAACAAAACAAAACAAAACAAAACAAAATCCAATCTTACTGTGATTCTGATGTGAAAAACAGCAAATGAATAGATCCATTTGAGGAAAACTAACATTTTTAATACATAAAGTCTTCCAATCTGTGAATACAACATGTTACATTTATTTTTATTCTTTGTATTCTTTGCATTTTTGTAATTTTCAATACAGTTACTGTATGTAATTCGTTAAGTGTAACCATAATTGTATAATTTTTGGAGCACTTGTAAATGATATGGTGTTTTTAATTTCAGTTTCCCTATACTTATTGTTGGCATGTAAATACACAATTGGATTTGCTTGTTGATCTTGTATCCTTTGACCTTACTGAACTCATCAGTTACATGAATTTCTTTGTCTGAAGTCTTTGGCATTTGCCTCATAGACAATCACATCGTCTAGAAACAGTAGCAGTATTATGTTTTGATCTCTAGTCTGTATGTTTCCCTATCTTTTTGCCTTCTTATTATACTGACTAGAACTTCTAGCTCTGTGTGGGAAAGAAGTGGTAGGAGTGAGAAGGTTTGATTTGTGCTCATTCCTGGGGAAATCTAATCCTTTACAGTAAGAGGGCTGTTGGTATATGATAGAATAAATACATCTGTACAGTTCATGTTTTTAAAATGTTTCATTTTATTTTATGACCCAGGATATGGTTGATCTTTGTGACTTTTTTGACAACCTTAGCTTGGGAGTAAATGACAACTCTACTGTCACTCAATTGATACCCCTCTGAAAAAATGTGTTATTTCTCCATACTTTGAAGATGCTTTCTTTTATATCTTAAAATTTAACCCAGATTGGAATGTCCTCATTCATTGGATTTGCAGGTGAATATCTTGCAGTCCAAGTCACTTTCTTTTTCTCTGAATTTCATGGTTTATAAATGTATCTTTGTTATTGTCTCTCAGGTCTCTGAAATGCTACTAATTTCTCAGATAATTTTCTGGTATTTTTGTTTTGTTAAGTTTTAGAATTTGTGAACACTATTCATATGTTTTCAATTTTCTTGATTCTGTCTTTTCTCTTTGGGTCTCCCCTAGATTTGGATTGAGTCCAGCCACTGAGATTTTAAAATTCATTTCATTATGTCTTTTAATAATATAATTTCCATTTGAATCTATTCCACAACTTCTATTTCTCGGCAGATTTTTCTATTTCTTCATCTGTTATGAGAAAATTTGTAGTTGATTCTTGAAACATTTTCTAACTCTTGTTTAAAATCCTGTTGGTTAATTTCAACATTTGATTCATCTCAGTATTGGCATTTGTTGAATGTTCTTTTTTCCATTTAAATTCTGACATCCTTAGATTTTGGTATAATGGTGAAATTTTATTCTGTTGCGGTTGCTTTGCCTATTATATCCATGAGTTTCTGGGTGCTATTTTAATCTGTTGACTTGAAAATCCACTGTGTTTAGCTTTAACGTGAAGGAGTTGGTTTACGTTTAGCATCTGCTGAAGTTCAAGTTTTAGTGTATTGATAGTATGCTAAGACACAATGCTGTTGGGTTATTTACATTGTTCTGGTCCTGTGGTCCCAAACCTCTTACTACTCATCAGAGTCCTCCTTTGGTTATTTTCTATAATATTTTTCTAGAGGAGGATCAAGGAGACACAGGTGCATAGTATATTATCTGGATATGAAGTCCTGGTATAGCTGCATTTTCAACAACTTTATATGGTAAACATCCAATAATGTGAGCTTAACTAAACAATGCTACTTCTTTTATTATGTTCTGAGGAATATTTACAACATATATCATTAAAAATACATATTACAAGTCATTGTGTATATAACAAACTCAATTTCTAATACACAAGCATATCTAAACATGACAAAATATTATTATTTCTAGATGGAAGATAATGGATAATTTTATTTTTTTCTTATAATTTTCCATTCATTACAAATTTTCTGCATGTATTTATCTATATTGTTGCAGGAAGGAGACATCAATTTTTTCATAGGAGAGTGTTGGAGTGGGCATGAAGTAGGGTGCCAGTACTGTTAGAAATCCCTTCCAATAATTTTGGTGTTCAGATGCTACCCTCTCAAAAGGAGGGTCTAGCAGAAACAGTGTTTATCTTTCTTTCAGTACTGGATAAATGAAATATTATAGAAGGAGGCTTACTGATTTAAGGAGAGCAGCTGATGAAGGCTTGTGTCTGCTCTGGCTTGTAAGTTAAGCTGCCCTCTCTGGAGAAGTTGAGCTCTTCCCCTTTAAGGTGTCCGTTTCATGTGCATGTGTGAGTCACTCCCAAGGAAATAGCCACAAATTCTAAGATGACTGCCAACAGTCCTTCAGTAAATTTTCTCATTTCCTACATTAATTTGGTCCCTTCCCTATTTCTCCTAAATAATAATATCTCCATCTCAAAAAGACAAACAGCCTCAGTTATATTCCAATCATGGACTGATAATATTACAAATAATCTGTAAGACAATGGGACGTGACTACTGCAATCCTGGGATCAGTTTATTCAACATCTCAATCCTCAATATCAATACTAAAACAAGAAAAAAGAATATGCTAGTCATTGTGTATGTATCAGATGCAAATTGATATTAGCATAAACATGAAGGTCAGTTTAATAGAAGTAGAAGAATGCAACAATGGTTCAGAGGTCAAAAATCAGGTAAATACACCTCAGGAAGGATTGGAAGTTGAGAAGCAATAATGATAGCAAAAGTAATTGAGAAATTGAATCTCTAGTCTTCTCACATAAACTCTTTTTAAATTCTTATGAGCAGAGATGGAAATAGAGAAAGAGGAGAAATTTATTTTCACAGTTAATCTGGAATATCCAATTCTTAGTTAGTGGTCAAGTAAAAACATGACTGCTGAGGACATATTTTGCTGAGGAAGACAGGCAGTTGTAATTACAATACAATTTCCCTCTTATTTGGTCTATATATACTTCTGTACACAATTCAAAAACTTACAACACCTAACCTGCATGTGTCATTGGGCATACAGTCATAAATTCACTCTATACCTCCATCAGAAGTCATGTCTAACTTCTGTATTCCAAAATACCATAGGGCCACTAAGATCAGTTTCAAGATTTCAGAGTATTCCCAATATTTTTTATTTCCACTTTTATCTTATCATTAAACTCATTAAAGGGAAGAGGAAATGATGTGTGTGTGTGAGTGTGTTAAAATTTTTGTCTTCACCAGTAGCAGAAAACCAGAACTATTAATAAAGGAAAAACTGTTACCAGTGAATTTATGAAAGGACACAGTTCGTGTTCATGGGATTCCTTTTCAACTTGAGAAACATTGTTTTTTCTGTCCTTGACCACAGATACAGATGGGGGTCAAGCACCTGTGATCTATCTCACTAGCAGATTATACCTTAGTTTTCAACTCACAAAATATATCTAACTGGGCTGGGGATTTGGCTCAGTGGCCTAAGCACCTGCCTGGCAAGCGTGAGGTCATGAGTTCAATCCCCGGTACTGAAAAAAAAAATTTAGCAGGGCGTGGTGGCTCATGCCTGTAATCCCAGCATTCGGGAGGCTGAGACAGGAGGATTGTTGCAAGTTCGAGACCAGTCTAGGCCAAAAAGTGAGCTCAAGAATGGCATAGTGAGACCCTATCTTAAAAAGACAAGTGCCAGGGATTTGGCTCAGTGGCCTAAGCCCCTGCTTGGCAAGCATGAGGTCATGAGTTCAATCCCTGGTGCTGCAAAAAAAAAAAAAATTATATATATATATATATATATATATATATATATATACCTAACTGGACAGACTAAAAAAAATAAGCTTTTGTTTAGATATAGCCAGGAAGCTGGGATTACATAGTCAAAAGTTGATTGCAGTTTAATTCCATATCGGTAAAAATAAGGAGAATAATTCTCAGAGAAAAAGAATTTAGATGATAAAATTATATGCACTTGGTAAACATGGCATGGAGTTACATGGATGATAGTTATGAAAATGACTAATAATCAACATATCCATTATTGATAGATTTTTATACTTGAGGTTTTGATGATAGAATTTTTGTGGAATCTGAGATTTCTGGAATCAAAATTTTATAAGACTAAATCAACTGATGGTTAAGGTGTAAACAAGCATTATAGTAAGATTTGATTTAAAATAGCAGGAAAATTGATTGAGATCCATATTGAGATTTATGTTTACAGAATAAAAGCAAGTATCAAATACAGAAGGGATAGATGAAAATACACCAAACAACTAGTTAGTAAATGTCAAA
>RJWT010022488.1:0-17142 GCA_004365215.1 Cuniculus paca | reverse complement strand
TTTTTTTTTTTGAGATAGGTTCTCCCTATGTAACCCAGGCTGGCCTTGAACTTGCGGTGATCCTCCTGCCTCAGCTTCCCAAGAGCTTAGATTATAGGTGTGTTCCACTGCACTGAGTTATTGTTTTAATAACTTTTACAACTAAGTTCTGCTTTCCTATGTTTCAAAATTGCTTATTTTTCAAATATTTCAAATAATTTCACCTACTAGTTTTTCGCAATGAAATTTCTGTGATGCTCCTACAAAAGCTTCCTACAAAAAGCAAATTTTTTGACTTTCTCCATGTCCTCCCTACCACATCTCCTAGGTGCTGAGGATTCTATACCCCTGGAATGGGTTCTATACCCCTGAGTGCCCTGCATCTCCTTTTGCATTGGCTTTACAAGGCTGCCTGGCATAGTAAGAGTCAGTGGTATAGTATTTAAGAGCAAGAATTACAGCATCAAATGTACTTGGTTTTGTGTGGCTTTCCAATCTGCCACCTTCTGTCTTATGTTAGTCAGGTTATTTTCCTGATATTAAGTATCCTTATTTCTAAAATAAAATAGGAGTATGAATAGTGTCCACAACAATCTAAATGTCCATCAACTAATAAAGATATAGCCATGCAATGGAATATTAGACATAAAAAGGAAATAAAATTATATATAATAAAACATGGAAAAAACCTTAAAAGAAATTATGCTAAGTGAAATAAACCAGTTACAAAATACCACATATTTTGTTCCATTTATTAGTGATGTATGGAACAGACACACCTACAGAGACAGAAGGCATATTCCTGGTTGCTTAGACCTAAGTATTATATATGCTAAATCATGGATAAACCTCGAAAAATTATGCTAAGTGAATGAAACTAGTCACAAAATACCATATTTTTTTTCCATTCATTTGTAACATGCAGAATAGACACTTCTATCAAAATGGAAGGCAGATACCTGGTTGCTTAGATCTTGGAGCTGAGAAAGATAAAACAATAGTACACAATATTTCTCATTAGGTCTTATATGGTTTTAATGTATTGATGATGCTAATGAGAGACTAGAAATTTGAGTTCTAATTGCATTGTAAAACTTACCAAATAAATATAGGGATTTTCCCTAATATTGGAAAGCTATTCAAAAGATAATGGGTAGAGACGTCTGGGAAGATGGCAGAGTGGTGAGCCCCTCCAAGATTTTGTATCCAGACACTGAAATATAGCAATATGAGGAGGAAAAGAAGGAGGGAAGTGGGTTCCTGGGACCTAGGAAGGATCTGAAGTGAGAATGAAGTCCACAGAAAGAGCGAAAAAGAGAATTCAAAGAAAAGAAGGAGGTGACAGGCAGCACTTTTCCCCTGAGCCCAGATTTACCATATGGGAGGGGCAGCTCAAACCTGTGTCACACAAGACTATTGATGACCTCAGAAGTCTCCATGAAGAAACACACCAGTGGGACAGAGCAGTGGACCCAGAAGACTGCAGCAGCTGGTGAGTTACTCAGGTTCAGACATCCTCCAGGAAAGAGTAATTGGCCTTGTGCCCTCTTCGAGAGGAACCAACTGAGGTTGGAACTCAGAGAAACTGCTGGTTCCATCTAGCAGCTTCCAGTATCAGGGTCAGGGAGCCAAGCTCAAGTCAGCAGGAGATCAGGGAACTGAGTTTGAGCCAGCAAGAGGCAAATAGAATGCTACATGCTAAACTTGTCTGGTTCCAGCCTCACAGGCAGAAAGCATCCTGAATTTAATAAAATTAAAAGTGCAGGCTCACCAGAATTATCCACTAACCCACTGTAAAGCTATATCTGGCTTGCTGGGATTAATCAACTTGAATCTGGATTTGCCCACATTGTCTACCCATAACACCTGAGGTACACATTGAAATGGACATTTTTTTCTCTTTTTTTTTCTCTCTTTTTTTTGTTTTGCTTTTTCCTTGATTTTTTGTTCTTGTTTTATAAAAGTATAAACATGGCCAGGTCTGGTGGCTCACGCCTGTAATCTCAGCACTCGGGAGGCTGAGACAGGAGGGTCGTTGTGAGTTCGAGACCAGCCTGCACTACAAAGTGAGCTCAAGGCCAGCCTGAATGGCATAGTGAGACCCTGTCTCAAAAAGACAGGGGCTGGGCATTTAGCTCAGTGGCCTAAGCACCTGCCTGGCAAGTGAGAGGTTGTGAGTTTGATCCCTGGTGCAGAAACAAACAAACAAACAAACAAAAAAGTATAAACATGGTTTCTAGTTTTTTGTTGTTGCTGTTCTGTTCTGTTCTTGTTTTTATTTCTTCCTTGTTTCTGTTTCCCAATGTTTGTGTGATCTTCCTTTGTCCAGCCTTGCTTCCAATCTTTTCCTCTTCTCTTTATTTTTTCCCCAACCCCTTCTGAGTTTTCTTCTATGAGGGTAAAATTGCCATATTGAGTACTTATTTACTGTACACAAACTTCTGTTTTGTTTTAGATTTTGTTATATAGCCAAAAATCTAGTCCACACAGTTAAAGATGGCAAATTTATACTTACCTCAGTTTGTCCTTTTCTAGGTTATATTTGATGCTGATGTTATTGCTGATTGTACCACATTAGCCAAAATTATTCTAAGCAGTTGTTCTTCCTGGTATACCATCACTGAGGTTGCCTGTGGAAATGCTATAAGCCAGTGTCAGAGAAACAGGAGCTGGGCCAAGTAGGCAGCAACTTCTCATCCTCAATATGTTGAAGAGGTAGGATCTTGGGTTTTTTGTTGTTTTGTTTTGTTTTTTTGCGGCACTAGGGATCGAACTCACAACCTTGCACTTGCCAGGCAGGTGCTTAGGCCACTGAACTAAATCCCCAGCCCCTTATAGGTAGGATCTTGCAACAGACTCAAAACCAAAAAGCCAGCTACACTTGGAAGACATCTCTGAGAAGCAGTCATTTCCTTAAGTTTCTAAATACCAGCAATAAAGCTACTCACCATAGACAATTCACAATCCAGGAATTAAACTAAAAAAAAATTATAAGATGAGAAGACACTAAAACATGATGCAACCCCAGACTTCCAGCTCACCAAACCAAGGGGGCAATGAGGTGGAACAATCCAAAAGCAACCTACCTGGACTTTCTGAAGTTGTAACAATGGAAGTAACAAAGAAGCTCTAAAAAAATCAAATCAGAAATAACTTCTTAGATAACTACAGAAATAGTAACCATAATGAAAGATAAGCTCAGCAACTCTAGAGCAGATCCAGACAAAAAATACAGGAGCTTAGGAAAATGATGGAAACCATGAATACCCAACATAGAAACAAAATGGAATCCCATGAAACAAATTGAAGCAGATACCCAGATTAAAAATTCCATTGAAAAATTAAAAAAAAAGATGAATGGATGAAGAAAAATAAAATTCCATTGAAAGTATATGCAGTAAAATGAGCCAATGGGAGGACAAAATCTCAGCTATAGAAGGCAGGATTGTGGTTAGTAATCATGAAAAGAAAGATTTCTTGGAAATATCAAGGGACCATGAGAAACCAATTCAGCAGCTGTGTGATGATGCAGAGAATACAAGATTAGTGGGAGTCAATGAAAAAGCAGGAGATAGTGCAAATGACATTACAAAGCAGTTCACAGAAATCATGGTAGAAAATTTCCATGGCAGGGAAAAAGAATTTGACATGCAGATAAGCGAGGCATCCAGTTAGCCATGATCAAAAAATATCTACACAAAGGTAGTCAGCATCCCAGAAATTAAATTCAAGAACAAATTGTTAAAAGGTGTTAGAGAAAAGAAACAAATCATCTGTAAAGGAAATCTCATCAGAATCACAGCAGACTTCTCACAAACCTTCAAGTCAAAGAGAGTTTGGAGTGAAGTATTTTAAACCCTAAAATAAAAAACCCTCCAACCCAGATTGATGTATCCCACAAAATTATCTTTCAAAATTGAGGGAGAAA
Source organism: Cuniculus paca (assembly GCA_004365215.1). NCBI lineage: Eukaryota > Metazoa > Chordata > Mammalia > Rodentia > Cuniculidae > Cuniculus > Cuniculus paca. Next base: position 13,235 of record RJWT010022488.1, on the reverse strand, counting down.
TAAGATAGTTCCATGACAAAGAACACCTGAAGAAATTCATAAACACCAATTAGCACTCCAAAATATCCTGCAGGACACTCTAGAAAGAGGTAACACAGACTACAACTTCATGAACCCCAAAAGAATGAATCTAAAAGGCAAGGCAAGCAATTAAACAGAGGGGGGGAAAGGGAGCCAACAACAGGAAAATAACATAACAATGATAACTCAATACATATCAATTATAACCATCAATGTTAATGAGCTCAATTCACCAATCAACAGAAACAGACTGGTAGAATAGATCAAGAAGCAAGATCCAACACTATGCTGTATAAAATAAGCACATTTAATACAAAAAAATCATAGTTTGACTGTCAAAAAATGAAAAATAATACTCGATGCAACTAAAATGTGGGAAAAAGCAGGGCTAGCTATTTTATTTGCAGACAAAGTGGATTTGAAGACTGATTAAGAGAGACATTTCATCCGTAAAATAGGGATCATAATGGTCTTAATCTTACAAGGCTTTATAAAAATTAAATGTGATTTTTCATCCCCAACCGATGCCTAGAATGATGTTTTGTGTGTAGCAAGTGCTAGCAAATTCTTAATGGACTTTGTAGAATTGAAGGTGGGCTAAAATATCAGGAGCATAAAAGGAAAAGTATCCACAGATGAACGCAGAGCAGGACGTGTGATATAGATAGAAAAGACCTCCCCTCAATAATAATACTGAAAAATGAATTAAAGCATTTCAAGGAGGGAGTGATCAAGAAGTGTTAGTACTATATAGAAGTCAATTCAAACAAAGGCAGAGAATTGTCCATTGGTTTTAACCATTAACATGGCATTCATATATTAAGTATAAGGAAGATCCCCAATTTCAGTGGGCTGAAAAGAATACAGGAGATGATGATATAAAGATGTACAGTGTCTCAAGACATGCGAGTCTAGTCCTAACATGCAGATATAATATACATTTTCATATTTAATCCTTGTAAAATCTTATGAGGTTAGGGCAATTATCACCCCCATTTTAAAGATGAGCAAATAGGCTTTGAAGCTCAAAGTAATGTCAAGGGCAGATCTAAGTTTCATACCTGGGTTTGTCTGACATCAGAATCAGAAAGAAATCTTGAACACCAGTTTACACTGCTGACATTTTATAATAGCCATGTGTGCTGACCTCACCTCTATTGTTCAGTCTTGACCAGTTGTAACACAGGATCCCTCTGGCAACTGTGCTGAGGTTAAGGATGTTGTGGCAACCAAATTCAGGCCACTGGGAATCACATCCAAGACTTACATCATTATTTTTTTAATAAAGTTTTTTTTTTCCTTTTCTTTTTTTGTCCCCAGGATCGAACTCACGACCTCACACTTGCTAGGCAGACACTGTGCTGCTGAGCTATATCCCCGGCTCTAAGACTTACATCATTATTATTGTGGAACTGAAGTTCTATTTTCTACATTTAGGCAAGCATATCCAGAACATGGAGAGATTTGGTATCCCAGTAATATTATTTGAGCCCTTGGATCAAGTCCTATTTGAAGCCAGAATCCCTTTACTTTTCATTGTATGAACCAATAATTTTTGTTGATTTGTTTAAGTTCATTTATTTGGGATTTTCTCTCTTGAATACCAAGAAAAACCTAATGCATAGCTTATTACTGCGTGCGTGGTGTATTCTCCCCCAATAAAATTTTAGCTACACAGTGCCCCAGTCCTCTTACATTTCTTTTTGTTTCATGCCCACCAGTTCCTAGGATGGAGTCTTGTATGCAGCAAGTGCTCAGCAAATGCTTAGTGGATCCTACAGAGTTGAATGTGGGATGGTTCTACAACATTCCATAAAAGTTGCTTTAGCAAAGCCTTCTGTCTGCAAGCTTTCTGACTGCTACTTTTGTCTCTTAATCATAAAAGTAATCTGTAGAAGATGTTCCAAATATTTGATCTTTCTGTTTATTTGAATCCACATTAATGTAAATATGTACTTGAAATGTTCACTGCATGCTCCAACAAAAGAGATGGAAAGACACAGAGCGTATTGCTCTTGAATCAGTGGCTCAATAAAATGAAATGTTTACTTTCCACCCTTTGTAAAAAACCAGCTTTTCTTTGGAGCTTGATTCCTTTCACACAAGGCTACTGACATCCTCTCAAATAAAAAGGGGTAGAAAAACAGGACAATTTTCTGTTTATTATTGTGAACACTTGGCAGCAATTCTGTACCAAAATGGCTGTGAACAACTGCTGTTGTGCTCTGCGTAGGAAAACTGCTCTTTTGGGCTAGACTCATTAAAGCAGAAAGACACAGAGAGAAAGAAATACTTTCAGAACACATTGAGCAATAATGTTGAATGATGTATCATAGCTATGAACAGTTGGGAACAGTTGATTTTCATGTACTAATAACTGCTAAATTGACTGTTTTGCATTGAAACAGGTAGAATCTTCTACCACATCTTTGTAGCAAAAAAAGCACTAGACAAATATAATTAATTAATCATAATAATGTTCCAGTTCATCATGACTATAATTGTGGCTCCACCATAGTGAGTATTTCCATGTCAATAACAGGCAGCAACTATTATTGTATTACACCTGTTTTTACAGATATGAAACAGCACAATTATTACATTGTTCAAGTTCGTACAGGTTGTAGTGGAAGACCTAGGATTCATAACAGTTAGTCTTACTCCAGAGCTTCTGCTTTTAAATGTGCTTTATTGCTTCCTAGAATATTTGCACAGACAAGTTGATAAGCTTGAGGGAATGCAGGAATGTAGCTTTTGGGCAATGTTATTTTGCAATACCTATTAAAATTTAAATTATACTTACCCTGGTCTTAATCTAGGAACATATACTGTCAGAGTAATAGACATGTGCTGAAGAAATTACATACAAGAATATTTATTGCAGCATTGTTAGTATGAACTGTAACATCCTGAATGATGTCAGTAAATAAAGCTTGAATTAACAGTGATGCAATCATGTTTGTCAGATTTTTTTTTTTTTTTGTGACACTGGGGATTGAACTCATGACCTCGTGCTTGCCAGGCAGGCACTTAGGCCACTGATAGATCCCCAGCCCTTGTCTTTTTGAGACAGGGTCTCACTATGCCATTCAGGCTGGCCTTGAGCTCACTTTGTAGCCCAGACTGGTCTCAAAGTCACAATGATCCTCCTGTCTCAGTCTCCCGAGTGCTGGGATTACAGGTATGAGCCACCATGCCTGGCTTGGTCAGGTATTTCTTGATCTAGATCTGTTAACCTGGAGATTTATCCATGGTGTATCATCAAATAAGGAAACTGAAGAGCAGAGAACTGTGAAAAGTGTGATCCATTTTTATCAAATAATGAGTAAATTTATATACATGTAATTTTATTAGGGTTATGGAATTAGGGTACATCGGTGTGTTAATATTTGGAGATTGGGGGAGGAAATGAGTACAAGAAAAGGTAAGAAAATAGTGACTAAAACAACATGGAAAAATATACATGGCATAATGTAAAATGAAAATGTCAAATATAAAATTCCAAACTATTATTGCAAATATGTAGTAATTGTATATGCATTTAGGAGGAAAACTATGTAACAAAAATTAAATCAACATCAGGTTGGTTGAATGACAATTGTAGGAAAAATGTTTCCTTGAACTTTGGTTGTTTTTAGCTTAGATTTTTGTAATAAATGAACATTAATGAGGGAAAAGGAGAATATAAACTATTATAGCTTATATCTAGATGTCCAACAAAAGATACAAGTCATGGAGTCATAGGTGGAGCTTTTCAGAGATGCCTGAATCTAAGGTGTATAGGATTAAGTGTGTGATACTGGGATTAAGGATGTGTGGTTAATAAATTAGTCTACTGATTGGTTTGGCGTAGTTCTGAGTGTGGATAATGGGAAGGCCCCACCCCACCCTAGGTGTGGGTGGCATCACTCAAAGGATAATATCCTGGATGAGTATATAGTAAAGGGGCAGAAATAAGGCAGGCTGGCTGCCGTTTTTTTTTTTTTACCACTTTGCTGCTATGCTGTCTTCTGCCCACCATGAACTGTTTCTCCCTTGTGATGTCCCTCTGCCATGCCACCCTGCCTTTGAGCCAGCCAACTATGAACTGAAACCTGTAAAACTGGTAAGCTATAATAAGCCTTTCATCCTTTAACTTCAGGTGTCAGTTATTGGATGTCAGCAATAAGAAAAGTTACTAAAGCATAAACCTTTTTAGGAAAAGAATGAGTCCAAGACCTAGAGATGAATTCAAGATAAAAAAATCAAGTGGTCTGATCAACTTGTTGCAATGTGAATGCGGGCTCTGTGATGTGTGGTGGTGGTAACTTTGCCAAGTCTCATGGCTTGGAGCCCATACGGAAAAAGTCAAGGTAGCACAGAGTGGTATGAGACTGATTCCCACACTTCTGATTTGTGATTTGTTTAACCTCAATTCACAGCTGCCTGGGCATTTAATGAAGTACCTACACATAGTTCAGAGTTTTGGAAACTATCTGTGTCCATTATGTACATCTTCCTTCTGTCCAGCTATCCATTTAACATAGCAAAGGCTGAATATCTACCATGTGCCAGGTTCTCATTTTTGTGGTCAGGTTGCTGCTACCACAGCAGATAAACGTGTTCTCTCTTTCATTTTAGAAACCTTATCTATGTATAATCATGCTCTTTTTACTCATCATTCAAAAAAAGGAAGAGAGTGATTTTTTTTTAAAGTTGGGGTTGGAGTGGACATAAAGGATCACTTTTTAGTAATATAGCCCTGTCCAATATTCATCACCTATCATGCATGGCACAAGAGGTTCTCCATAATCTGACTCTGACCCAGTTTCCAGTTTCTCAGGATCACCTACCACTTCCCACTCTCTATCAACACAATGATGCTACATTTCTTATTGTTTCCAAAATACAACAGAATTTTATAAGCCTTTTTGCCTTTCAAAATGCAAATTACTTTGCCTGAAAACCCCTACTTATCCCTTAAAAATCAACTTGATGTCTCCTTTATTCAGTTCCTCATTACTTTCTTAGAGGATTCTAAATTTCTCAGGAATTCTTCCATCCTTGTTGTTATTACTAGTTGTTGATACTTGAGGTCTGCCATAAATTCAAGAAGTTGTAAATCTGTGAAGTAACCCACTTGTGTAGTATGGAAACCAAGATGACAATGAATAATAATTCAGAGCATACAGAAAAAAAAAATCACTTTAAAAATAGGAAAGATCACAAGCCTATAGGATTTGACTGTAATCTGATTGAAAGAAAAAAATTTACAATGCTTAGAAAGATGCTCAGTTGCAAAGCATGGAAAAGTATTTGAGAAGCAAATGTTATCAATTTCCATTCTAGCATTTTGCTCCAAGAAGCAAAATTTCCATGCTAAAGGTAAAATTTGAAATATTTGCAGGTCTAGTGATAAAACTGTTTTCAGTAGGTATGTAGATACAGGGATTATCAGTTTCAGTTTCATTACCAAAACCATACCTATCAGGATAATGATGCAATGTAGCCAGGACCTCAAAGTAATACTAACATTATAGTTTGGTTTCTTATGTGCCTTAGTAATAAGGAACAAAAGTACACTTCAAGATATAGTAATGTTAATATTCCAATCTATTTGATAGTTTTTTATTGACAATATTTTTGGATTCAGCCACATTTATTCCACACTTTTTTTAATGAGTCCATACTTGCCACACATAATGATTACATTCATCATAGGGAATTTGTACCTGTACACAATGTATCTTAGTTTTTTTATTCCCATTCCCCTCCCCTCCCTTAAACTCTTTTTCCTCTCCCCATTTACAAAAGATTTGTTTCCATTTTTTATTTCTATTCTTCTTTTCCTTTTTCTCTTCCTTCCCATTCCCCTCTCCCTACCCCTTATTTTGTTCCCCTTCTTATTTAAACATGTTTGTCCTGCTTCCCAATATCCATCCTATTTTACTCCTTATTTACTTGGATTTCTCACACAAGAGAAACAAGGCAGTATTTAAACTTGTATGCCTGTATTTCACTTAAGATTATGGTCTCAAGATCATTCATTTAACTAAAAAATCACTCAATTTTATCCTTACGGCAGAGTAGTATTCCATTGTATATAAATCCCATATATCCTTTATCCATTCATCTGTTGATGGACATATGGGCTATTTGCAAGATTTAGCTATTATAAATTGTGCTGCTATAAACATGGGTATGCATAAATTCAAAAAGATACCTACAAGAGGATCAGCTGGGTCAAATAGAGCTTTCAGTTTTAGTTTTTTGAGCAATTTCCACAGTGTTTTCCACAGTGGTTATGCCAACTAACTTTACCAACGATAGAGAAGTGTTCCTTTTTCCCCAGAGCCTCAGCACCAGTTGTTATTGGTTAATTTCTTGATGATAGCCATTCTTTCTGGAGTGAAAGAATCTCAGTGTTGTTTTAATTTGCATTTCTTGAATGAGCATTAATGTTGAACATTTATCATGTATTTATTTGATGTCTGTACTTTATCTGTATTTTCATTTCAGATGCCTGTTTTTGGATTGGGTGTTTAAATTTAGGGTTATGACTTTTTTGAATTCTTTATATATTTTAGATGTTAGTCATTTGTCCGAGGGGTGGGTAGAAAAAAATTTTCCCATTCTGTAGATTGTCTCTTTACTCTGTTGGTGGTTTCTTTTGCTATGCATAAGCTTTTTAGTAAGATGAGATTCTAGTTGTTGATTCTTTGTAATGTATCCTGTACAATCAAGATTTGTATATAAAGTCTTTGCCTATACCTATGCCCCCTGAAGTTTTACCTATTGTATCTTCCAGATTGTTTCTATTTTATATTTAGATCTTAGATCCATTGTTTTTTGTTTAGTGCATGGTGAGAGATACAAGTCTAGGTTCAATTTTTTGGCCTGTGGAAAACCAGTTTTCCCAGCACCATTTATTAAAGAGGCTATCTTCCTTCTAGTGAAGGTGTTTGGTCCCTTTATCAAACATAAGGTAGCTGAGAGTGTTTGGAGTTGTTTCTGCATATTCTATTCTGTTCGTTCTGCTGATCCTCAGTCTTGACAGTACCATGCTGTTTTTATCATGGTAGCTTTGTAATAGAACTTGAAATTGGGGGGTGTGAGGCCCACCCCCCTTGCTTTTGTTGCCCAGAATTGCTTTTACTATTCTAGGTCTCTTCTGGTTTCATATGAATTTTAGAATTGTTTTCTCTAGTTCTGTGAGGTATGCTATTTGATTGGAATTGCACTAAATCTGTATAACAGTTTTGGAAGCATGACCACTGAATTGGTCTGCCTATCTAAGAATGGGGTATACCTTTCCATTTTGTGATATCCTCTTCGTCTCCTTTTTCAGAGTTCTGTAGTTTTCAATATATAGGCCTTTCACTTCCTTCGTTAGATCGATTCCTGTTATTTCATTTTTTGATGCTATTGTGAAAGGTGTTATTTTACTAATTTCTCTTTCAGTGAGTTTGTTATTTGTGTACAGTTATTTGTGTACAGGATTTTTTTTTATTTTTAAGTGTTGACTTTATATCCTGTTACACTGCTGAATTTGGCTACTATTTCTAGGAGTCCTTTGATGGAATTTTTGTGGTCTTCTATGTAGAGTATCATGTCATCCATAAATAATGATAATTTAAATTCTTCCTTTTCTATTTGTATTCCTTTTTTTCCTTTCTCTTGCTTTATTGCTCTGGCTAGTATTTCCAGAATTATATTTAACAGGAGTGGTGATAGTGGGCATCCTTGTCTTGTTCCTGATTTTAGAGTTTTTGACCATTTAGTGTGATGTTGGTTATTGGTTTGTCATTGACAGCTTTTGTCAATTCACATGAAGATTTTCTACTCCAATTTTCTGTAGTGTTTTTATTATAAATGGGTGTGGGACTTTGTCAAATGTTTTCTCTGCATCTATTATGAAATCACGTGATATTTGTTTTTGGTTCTGTTAATGTGAGCTATTACATTTATTGATTTGCCTGTGTTCAACCATTCTTCCATCCCTGGTGTAACGGTCGATACATTGTGTCAACTCGCGAAGTCTAAAAACTTATCTAAGTAACTCATCAGGGGGCCAGCACCCTCACTTTGTAAACATCCTCAGCCTGTGCAAGAAGAGGGCACAGAGATGATGTGAGTGCTACACCTACTGTAGGGCAGGTACAGTCTGCATAATAGTATAAAGGAGGCAAGGAGGTTTGCTCTGATCTCCTTTTCATTCTCATTACTTTTGCTTCTTCCACCACCATGAACTGTTACCCCTCTACTGCACCACCCTGCTTTGAAGGCAGCTAATTAGGGAGTGAAACTTCAACAAACTGTGAGTTAAATAAATCTTGCCCTCTTTAATTTGGGTATGTGGTATTTTTGTCTCAGCATTGAGAGAAAAGTAATCAACACACTTGGGATGAATTCTATTTGGTCATTGTGTATAATTTTCTTAATAATTTGCTGCATTCTATTTGCCAGTATCTCACTGAGAATTTTTGCATCTATGTTCTTTAGAGAAATTGGCTTGTAGTTGTCTTTTTTTGGTTGAATCCTTCTCTGGTTTAGGTATCCGGGTAATACTTCTTCCAGGAATGAATTTGGCAGTATTGCTTCCCTTTCAATTTCACTAAGGAGTTTGAGGAATAGTGACATTAGATGTTCTCAAAAGTTCTTGTAGAATTCAGCAGTGAATCCATTAGGATCTGGCTTTTTGCTGTGTTGGAAGTTTTTAAAATAAATTCTTCAGTTTAATTGACTGATATTGAATTATCTAGAATTTTTATACCTTCTTTATTTAGTTTTGGTAATTCATATGTATCTAGGAATCTGTCCATTTCTTCTGCATTTTCCATCTTATTAGAGCACAGTTTCTCTTAATAGTAGGTACTGATGATTTGGATTTCTTCAGGATCCATTATGATTTTGTCCTTTTATTCCTAATTGCATTGATTTGGGTCTTTTTTTTTTATAAGGTGAGCTAAAGGGTTGCATGGAATAATTTCAATTCCTTTGCACTTACTTAGCATGTTTTATCAACTAGTACATGGTTTATTTTGGAGAAAGTCCCATGTGCAGCTGAAAAGAATGTTTATTCTGTTGTTGTGGGGTGGAATATTCTGTAGATATCTACTAAGTCCATTTGTTCAAAGGTTAGGTTCAGCTCTCATATTTCCTTGTTGATTTTTTGCCTAGTTGATTTATTTGTGACAGTGGGGTATTGAGGTCCTTCATTACAATTGTATTAGTGTTTACTGATTTTTAATACCCATTAGTGTTTGTTTTATGTAGTTGGGTGTACCAGTATTTCATGCATGCATATATATGATTGTTAACTCTTCCTTTTGGATTGTGCCCTTTACAAGTAGCAATATCTTCTTTGTTCCTTCTAATCAGTCTTGGCTTGAAACCCACTTTGTCAACAAAATAGAGTAGCTGTTCCTGATTTTTCTAGGTTTCTGTTGCATGAAGTGTTGTTTTTCATACTTTGACTTTCAGTCTATGAGTTTCTTCTTTAGTTAAATGTGTTTCCTGTATGTAACATATTGTTGGATCTTGTTACTTGATCCATCTGTTACTTTTGATTGGTGAATTGAGACCATTCACACTGATGGTTGTAACTGATAGGTATTGACTTATCCTTGTCATTATATTATTTTCTATTGTTGGTTTCCTTTCTCTTCTATTTAATTGCCTGCCTTGTCTGGTGGACAATTCATTCTATTTGGATTCTTAGTTGTCTTTTTCTAGAATAGCCTTCAGAACTTTTTGGAGTTGTGCTTTGGTGCTCATTAATTTCTTCAGGTGTTGTTTGTCATGAAAGTATCTTATTTCTCTATCACTTTTGAAAGATAATTTTTCAGGGTACATCAATCTGGGATGGAGTTTGTTTCTATAGGACTTGAAGCACTTCATTCTAAACTCTCCTTGACTTAAGTGTTTGTATTGTGAGGTTGGCATGATTCTTATGGTTTTCTTTTATGGTGATTTGTTTGTTTTTCTCTAACAGCTTTTATTATTATTATTATTATTATTATTATTATTATTTTGTCTTTTTGAAACATGGTTTCATTATGCAGTGCAGGCTGGCCTTGAAATCACAGTGATCCTCCTGCCTCAGCCTCCTGAGTACTGGGATTACAGGCGTGTGCCACCACACCTGGCTCTCTAATAGCTTTTAGTATTCTGTTCTTGAACTGAGTTTCAAGATCTTGACTATTATATGCTTTGGTATAGTTTTTTTTCTGATCATGTCTATTTGAAGTTCTACATGCTTCACTTATCTGTATGTCAAGTTGTTTTTCCTTGCTTAGAAAATTTTCTATTAGTTCTATGAACAGGCTTTTTTTTTTTTATGTCCCTTGTGCTATCTTCTGAGTCTTCACTAATTCCAATTAATCTTATATTATTCTCTTTTGGATCATCTAGCAACTGTTGGTGTAGTTTTTCATGGTCCCTTGCAATTTGTAAGAAGTGTTTCATTTAATGATCACCAACCACAACCCTGTCTTCTAGAGCTGGTATCTTCACAATGGTTGACTCTACTGGGTATACTTTCAGTAGAATTTTTAATCTCCTGGATTTCTATTTGAGTGTGTTTATGAAATCCGGTTCTTTTCTATGTTGGGTATTCATGGTTTCATGCCTTTCCTAAGCTCTTTTGTGTACCAAAAAACTTAATTAAAAGAAAAACTGATCTTCACCTCTGGCCATGGAATTGGACCTGAGTCATTTAGCTTATAGCACTCTGGGTGTCTCTTGCAGGCCTGACCATGGCTCCCTGACCCTGGATGTCTCCTGTGGCTGTCCCTCACCAGTCGCAATGGGAGTTTAACCCTGGAAGCTCTGAGATGAATCCAGCTCATGGCTGATCTGAACCCCAGGTTCTGTTGGACCTTCCCTAAAACGAAATCCAACTAAGCACTCTCTCCAGGGGATATATCAGTCATTAGACTGGTCACTCATAAGGTCTTGCACCACAAGAATCCACTACTGTGGTCCACTTGTGTGTTTCTCCCTGAAGGCATCTGGAGTTGCCTGCTTTCATTGTGTCTCTGTAGATTAGATCTTCCTTTCTCACACCACCTGCCAGAAGCCAGGAAGCAACCACAGGTTTTCCCTTCCATTTTCTACATTGAAGTCTGTCTCTTCACTTTCTCTGTCAGCTCCAATTTTTCCCTTCAGATCCTTCCTGGTTCCCAGGAATGAACTGCCCTCCTTTTCTTCCCCAAGTTGTTATTTTTCAGTGTCTGGATTCCAAATTTTAGAAAGGTTGATTTGCCACTGCTTACTGCTCCACCGTATTTTCAGAAGTTTCCTATTAACAACTGTTAAACAAGTATCATAGTGTTCACTTTTGGTGCCACACAAATTTTATTTATCATGAGTCAGACTAGCAGGCCTCTATTGTCCCTGGGTACTGATCACAGAAAGATTGTGGGTTGGCAAAGCAAAAGGAGAGGTCTTGAAAACTGGCAATGATTGAGACACAAGCCAGTAATTCTCAGCTTTTATTCTATAATATACATGGTAAATGAATGGTGTTCACATGTATATTTCCTATGGACAGTCCCAGCCCAATAGGAATTCCCCATGTACTACCTCTTGCTCCATTTAAAACTTTTCCTACTTAAGAAAGCATATCAAAATACAAGTGAGTACAAGTTTGCTGTAGAGATGATCTAGAATTTGTTTACTCCCAAAAGTAAATTACTTTTGTTATTTTCCAGCAGCCCCACTCTGGTCCTGTGTAGTTTTGAGAGTGAATCTGTAAAGGATTTTGGCAAATGAGTGACATGATTACATTTGTATTTTAAAAATACAAAATGACAGTTATGTGTAATGCTGCTACAACATTTGGTCAAGAGATAGTGAAGGCTTAAATTAGGGTTATAGTAGTAAAAATGGAAAGAAGAGGATAGATTTGAGAAATATTAGTATAATTAATAAAACTGATGGATATTGGTGGGGCTAGGGATTAACGTGGTAAGAAAAAACAATTATAGATGGCATATGTTTGACTGACTGATAGGAAATAGTAATACCACAAACAGACAGAAGATTACAGGAAAAAGAGCTGCTTTGGGGTGAAAGAGGCCATATTTTACTTTGTATACACTAACTTGAGTTTTGCAAAAGAAATCTGATAACAATGTCAAGTAAAAGGTCAAAAGTACAGGTCTGGAGAATAAGTTAGAAGTATAAATACACATTTAAGAATAACTGGATTATGAATGATAATTGAAGTCAAGGTAGCAATGTGCAAAGTGAAAAAGAAAAACAAGTGAAGGATTAAATCTGGGAGTAGTGAAATGTGAGGGCTGAACAATGGAGGAAGAAATCAGATAAGCAAATTGAGAGGAGAGACATTGAGATTCATTAGAAAATCAGGAAAATGGATTGTTATAGAAACAAAAGAATTCCAAAAAGAAGAGAATGTTTGGTGATATCAAATACTCCAAAGAAAGTGGGAGAAATAATGAAAAGTATTCACTGGCCTTGGCAATAAGAAGGTTACTGAAGACCTTTAAAAGAAGATCAAAGTGCATAGGCAACAAAGCAAAAATAAACAAGTGGGTCTATTAAACTGTAAAGTTTCTGTATAAGCAAAGAGATAATCAACAAAATGAAAAGGCAACCCAGAGAGTTTGGAGAAAATATTTGCATACTGTATATCTGATAAAAGGTTAACATCCAAAATACAATAGCAAAAATTCAATAGCAAAAAATTCCAAATAATTCAATTTACAAATGAATGATGGACTTTAATAAGGACCTAAATTTTCCCAAATGACTCATACAAATGGCCCACAAGTACATAAAACTATGTTCAACATCACTAATAATCAGAGAAATGCAAATCAGTACCACAATGAGACATTACCTCATACCCATTTGAATAGCTCTTATCAAAAACCTGAGAAATAAATGTTGGCAAAAAAGTAGAGTAAAGGAAACCTTTTTCTGTTGTTGGTGGGAATGTAAATTTGTACAGCATTATGGAAAGCAGTATGGTGAAGTTTCCTCAAAAAGTTAAAAATAAGGCTACCATATAACTCAACGCTCTCACTTCTGGGTATATCTCCAAAGGAAATAAAGTCAATATATCAAAGAGATATCGGCCTTTGCATGTTGACCCCGGCATTTTTCACAATGCCCAAGAGATGGCAACAACTGTAAGTACTCATTGGTAGACAAAAGAGTAAAGTAATTGTGGTACATATACACAGTGGAATGTTATTCAACCATAA
>RJWT010022487.1:0-17151 GCA_004365215.1 Cuniculus paca | reverse complement strand
AGAAACATTAATGTTTAAAATAATTAAGAGATGTACAATCAGCAGTACTCAATTCATATTTTAAAAAACACAGGAATATCTACTAGTTCTCTGGACTGAGAAATTCCAACATCCCTAAACCCAGTCACAATTCATTGCTGTCAGTCTGATCTTTGTCCCTAGCATAAAGTCAGGACAATAAAGCAAAAACCTTACTTATATGAGGAACACAGTCAAAGAGTAATTCAAGAATTTAACTATATGCATATATGTTAAAGTAATAAGTGACTAGAACTAAGTAACTTTTAATCAAACAAAAAGTTAATTGAACATCCTTGGCTATCTGACCTCTTGTTTAAAAGTCTGTAAAAGGTTATAGCAGTTGGTAATCATAGAACATAAACATCATCTAGGAAATCAGTAATGGTCTCAGTTTAACTCTTCTGAACATAAAATAGGAAGAATCTATTTAATTACTTTCCACCTTGAAGGTATTACTTTACTCAGAGGCAACCAATCATATCAAAGGATATATGGAAAAGGAATGTGTAGACAAACAAGGAAAGTTAAATTAGCCTTTATGTATCTTTAATCTCTATAACAAGGACTATATTATGTTTTTAAGTAAAATTTTGTTCTAATTATATTTCTGGAGAAAAATTCCATTTTGTGAAGTTTTTAGAAGGCTAACATGGAAAACCTATCATGGTGACCAGGGACTATATTTCCAGTATCAATACTTTTCAGGTCTACTTAATCAGAAAGTAGTGTTAAAGTTAATATTCACAGTGCCTACATCATAGAATTGCTAGGAATTAAATAAATTAATATTTAGAAAGATACCAGAACATTGTCTGGCATAAAAATGTTTTCCCGAATATAGGAGTAGTGCTAATAAGGTCAAACTGGTTGACAATGGTGCAACACTCACTGCTCAAGAAGTGTAGGAGAAGTGCTGTTGGAAGCAAGTAGAATTCTATTTCCTCTGTAGCAAAACCCAAGAGGAAACATTACCATTTAAGACAACTGGGTGAAATGGTCTACCTAATTAGCAACATACAACTTTTAGTTAGAAAATGTTAAATAAGATCTGCACTAGAGTGATTTTCTAAACGTGGCCTGAGGAATAAATTTGCCTTGTAGTACTGCTTTCTGGTTTGAAAGGAGCACTTGTGAAATACATTTCTGCAAAGAATTTTGAAGAATGCCAAATCTTTTGTATACAAGTTGAAAGGAAATTACAAATACTCAGATGACTTACACATTAGATTTTTAATATTTCAGAATTAGTTTAACATAAAGGAAATTTCTTTAAACATTATTTTCCAAGTTTTCTTTTATAACCCTATTTGTTAATGATTAATTATTTTCCATCTTTCTTATGAACATATGAATTTATTAGAGTGCAAACATAACTATGCTAAATTACCTTTAAAAACACATAAAAATCAGTGGAGTGTAATGTTTTCTTCTTTACACTACATGAAATCTATGCTAAATATATTAGAATATTTTAACAGAGTGCTTTTTTAGTTGGATCCTAACACAAATTGGGCTGAGTGAACTGGTTAAGCAGAGCCTGTAGTTCTCACTATGATTTTCTAGACTGTTATGAAAAAGTATATCCAGGCTGAATATAACTTTTCTCAGTCTCAAGGTAATCAAAAAATATATTAAAAAAACTGATGATACTCTTAACTAGTTAATATTTTATCTAATATTTTACAACACATTCTTTCCTCCAGAAGATAACTTTGTCGAATCATTTCCTTCATTAAGAAGTATATTAGAAATTTTAAAACACATTCTACATTGCCTAACTCACATAAAAGGAATTATTAATTCCTTTGTTTTATCTTCTGATATCATACTAGGCCAGCTCTGGTATTTTCTAATGGGTCTATCTCACTCAATTCTTAGCTTGCTGACCAAAAAGTAGTGATTTACTGATATTCAGTAAATTATATAACTGTCATGAATATCGTGAGCTTACAGTCATTAGCTCTATGATTATCCTTTCATTTTTGTTAGCACTTGTGAGCCAGTATGTGTATATATGTGTATGTATGAAAGAGAAACAATGGGGATGGGAATTAAGGTGGAAAGGACTCCTCATTAACGTTCTACTGATGAGTGACTGAAAACTCAAGGTTTGCAAAATAAATATCACCTTGGTTAAAAAGATACAATGCTAACATATGGGTTCCATTTTTAAATGTAATAAATCCATTCATCCTACCTCCCTTCATTGAAACACGTATTGAATTGTATTTAAAAAAATTTTAATGTTTTTCAGTGTTGCTTTCATTGATTGTTCATATTTAACATTTGTATGTTTGTTCATTGATTTATTCGATAAATATTCGTGGGAAACTGGCACAACATACACTGTGTATTAAGTTCGTCTTAATGCTAAAATGTAATCAGTATTAATATAGGGAAGTATTCATAAGTCTGCCTTTGCTAGTCCAAACGAAATATAGCTTCTATCCAGAAAGGATAGATCTTTATCAGAAATACGATCCCAAAACATGAAAAAACTTTATTTTTAACCAAAATGAATGGGCAATCGAATAATACATCAAGATTATTAGTTTTAAGTAGACTAATTGTTGATTATTTCATACATCAGAAAATTATATTAATAATTATAAAACAATACTATACATTTATATAATTTCATAATTTTGTTATTTCACTTACAAATCTACATTAGTTGAGCATCTATAGTGTGGAAAACACAAAGGATACAAAAATTGAATGAGCCAGACATTTTTCCTCTTCTGGACAAACCATAAAAATATAAGGATGAACAATGTATAGATTTTTATGGTAACATGGATTTAAGAGTAAAATGGGAGAAGTACATAGGCTGAAATTCTAAACATGGTAGCACTTAAAAGAATTCGAGGGAAAATGGATTTTGAGTGAAAACTTAAAACATGAGGAAGAACTGGCCTTGCAGATGTGTGAGAAAGGAACGCCAGACGGCAGGAATCAGCGAAAACGCCAAGGCCTGTTGAAGAGGCAGTGAGTGGAGGCTGAGGCCACGAACCCAGTGAAAGCCTGGCGAGAACAGGAAGTGAGATCAAGACACAGTGGAGAGCCGGGTTATGCAGGAATCTCCAGCGGTTGTCCTGGTTTAGGCTCTTGCTGTGCAAGAGATGGGAAGGCATGTGGGAAAGGTTTGAAAAGAATATGATCTAAAAAAGCTTTCATAAATTACTTGATTATTCTATGAAATGAAATGTTTCTGCTTATGCTGACATCACAAACCATAGCAGTACCAAAAAATGAATAATTAAAGCCCTTGTTAAAACCTCCGGGCCTAAGTGCATGATCCTCGTTGAACTTACTTGCTGTCCACTTCATACGCGTTGAAGATGGTGGTTCATTAATAAAGCTATTGCTTCCATTTTCCATGCCTGCTTCCAGAAAATGGGGAAATGCATTTAGGGAAACAGAGACACCCTCTGAATCCCATCCTCGGTAAATGGCTACTGACATTCACAGTGAAAGACACAGCGCTAAAAGATTATTGCCTTCATTTTTCATCCTTTTTTTTTTACTTCTGCATCTGTCAAAATTACCAAACACATATAACCATGCCAAAATTATAAAGAATATAAACAAAAAATATCAGAAAATGTAGTATTACAAATAGTAAAAATCTGAAAAATCTATTCAGTCCTATTTTTCTATATTTATTAATTTTTTAAATTAATAAGTGATTTTATAAAAAAACCAATGTCTGACTTTTGGGGAATTCTGTTCTCTAATTTATAAGGATTCTACTACTCATAGAGAAAATTATTCTTCATAGTGCTAATTGGAAATTGGCCTTTAACTGAGAAAGTAATGTTATTTTCTATTTATTATTTTTGTTTTTAAACAAAATTTAAGATTTTTCCATTATCTCTAGTTATGTAGAGATAAGGAATTGTGCAGTTCAATCAATGAACTTCTGATATCAGTATTGGTGATCAGTTTTTGGAGTCAACATTATAATCCATTAGGGTAAGTTTCTAAAGTTTAAACCTTACTGTTTCTTAAGAACATGATTTATCTGTAAAACGTCTGGAATTCAATTAACACAATTTCTGTATTTTTAATTTTGTTTTTAGCCAAAGTAGGAAAAAATGAAACCAACACATTTTAGAAATACCTGTCTTCCCTCAGTAAACAGTACAAAAATCATTTTATAATACAGTATATGAACTATTTTAAACCAAATTATACTTTTAGAAGTATTTTACCCTGACAATAAAAACTATGCTATTTATCTTCTGAGTTTCAAAAAATCCTCAAATATGGAAATTAAAACTTATGCTTGCAAAATGACACCATTAAATGACCAACACCATATCTTTGTCATAAACATTGCTAGATGACAACATAAACAAGAGTATTTTTCTATGCAGTAAAGTGTTATAGAAAGAAGTCATAGAAACCCGAATCAAAGAGGACAAAAAGACATTTTAAAAAGTTTACTCACGAGGCATTGATAGTCATTCTTAGAGTTATAATATGAGGCTAAGTTTTTCGAAAGGGATTATGTAACATTTTCACCTGCTATCAGATGCATTGTAAAATTAGTACTCTAATTTAGTAATCCTAAAGCTCAAAACAAACTCTTCTTGTTTGAATCCTAAAATCTGGGAGAGAATTTTCTCTTATGGGTTCTATAGCCAAGATAATTTGACTCATATTTTTACAATTAGAAGTTCTGTTGTCTCATAAATTTGCTGGTTGCAGCACTAAACTAATAAAGATTGGCAGGTTCACTCAGTGCCTGTATGAGCCTGACTCCGTTCATCTGTTCACAAGTACACAGTCTTGGCCAGTTATCTCACAACCATCCCAGGCAGCACTGGGACCTCAACACCACACACTGGCTGTAAACCAATATGGGAAGCATGTTCCACCGTGTGGTCTACTAATGCTTAAGAGAGACTACCAGAGTCAGGTTCTCTGGATTCAAATCCCAGGACTGTCTTTCTAGTAAATTTAAGCAAACTACTTAGGTACACATAGAAAGTAGTTCAATGTTTATAACTATTATGATGGATAAATGAGGTAGTACATGTATACTTTATGAAAAGCTTATTGTTAATATTATACATTGAATTTTTAAAAAGAAAAAGACTAGGGATGCCTTAAATCTCATGGTATTTTCTTTCTGTTCACATAGAGTTTTAACTGTCTGTCTGATATTCTTAAAAGCTTACTCCTTAGATTTAAAGACCCTTGAGTAGAGTTTGCAGTACACTGTGTTATTTTCTGAGAAGTCTGAACAGGCTCTATTAATAAAATATTCATAAGTGCAATTAAGTGTAGTGAAATTTATAAATGACTCTACTGCAGGAATTTCTTAATTGGAATGGGGTATAAACATGTTCTAGAAAAGCCATCTCCTCAAACTCTTTCATTTTGTTCCTACTAAAGTAACTAAAAGAACAGTGATGGTACAATAAAAGTAACGAACGAAACTTTCCTGTTATGATTCCCCACCACCCGCCCCAGGACAGGAGATTGAACTCAGGGCTTTTGCAGTGAGCTACACCTCTGGCCCTGTATTTACTTATTTCCATTTTTATGTTGAGAGTGAGTCTCACTAAGTAGTTGGGCTGCCCAGCTTGGGCTTGATCTTGCTATCTTTCTGCTTGAGCTTCCCACAGTGCTGGGATCACAGGTGTACGAAACCATACCTAGTGACAAAAATCACAGGATTAACAGCAAAAATAAGATGCATGTAGCCAATTACATTAAGAATATTTTTTTAGGGCTGGGGATTTCGCTCAGTGGCCTAAGTGCTTGCCTGGCAAGCACGAGGTTGTGAGTTCAATCCCCAGTGCCGCAAAAAAAAAAAAAAAAAAGAATATTTTTTTAAGTTCAGGGAATAAAAGCTGTGATAGTAGATCACAATTTACATTAACACATCTTTTTCAACTAATGGAATTATCTGTTTGTTTTCTTGTAAACGATTCTAGGTATTTGGAATCAGTAGGATCTCTTCTTATACAGTATTATATGAAAGAAAAAGAACTGATGTGATTTTTGACCACATGATGTAAAAAATATTAGAATTGAACACGAAGAAAACTAAAGTTTTATTTGAACAGATATGGAATAAGTTTAAAGTCTGCTATTGTTATGTATTGTTACATTAAATATAGGTAAGCAAGAACAAGTCTAAGAACCAAAACAATCAGAGAAGATTTGGGACAGAACTGCTGATACATAATGCTACAAACATGTTGTACAGATAAGACACCGCATAGATTGAGGAACATTCTTGAACTTTCCTTATCTAAACTCCCCCACAAAATTGATAGATTTCAAATAATTTATATTGAAGAAGATCATCACTTTAAAGAGTATGTAGAGCAGGACCTAACTTTTACATTACGTGTTAGTTCCTTTCTTTTACATTGCCAGTCTTTTCTGGAAAGCACATTAGTTTTTGCATAACATTATCTTTTGTGAAATTTAAATAATTAGATGAAATTTATATTAAAACAAACTTACTAACTGAAGTCACATAGATTATTAAAATTGACTTGGAGAAGTTAGTGCATGTTATACTAATAATGTTGCATATTTAACATATAAAAAGCTTTCATGTAGAGGACTTTAAAATGTGCTCCTTTATTTCAATATGAGTCTTTTATTTTAGGATGTAAACATTTAAGGAGTATCTATGAAGTCAGAAATTACAAGAAAAAAACAATTAATGAGAAGTCTCTTGAACATGGTGGACATTTTTCAGCCTCAGGCGCTTCACTTATTTTCCTTCTGCATGGAATGTTCTTTCCTCTTACACCCGCAAGGCTGATTCCTTTTCTCACTTTAGGTTTTTACTCAAAAGTCATTTCCCACGTGAAACCGTTTTTTGACACCTTATCCACAATTTAAACTTTTGCCCCTCTTGCCTCACTTTTTTCTCCTTAGTCCTATTACTATAACGCATTGTATATAATGTGTTCATCTTGGAAGAAGACTGCATAGCAAGAGTCCTTGAAAAAGACAGAGAATTTTTGAAATACACAAAAATGGATAGGAATAGAACTTATGTTGTAGTAGAATCCTACTGAGAATTTAAAATCAGAGTAAAATAGTTATAAGAAAAAAAATTACTCTCGAAATGCAACATGAAAATGATGGATTTAATATGAAGGTCTTGAGGATGGCTGGAGATAGAATTGAAAACAACAAGAAGACATCTTTTCTGCCATCTAATTTATCAGGAAAGGAAATAGACATTTTAAAATAGAAACCATCAAAATATATCAATACCAATTGCAGCAATTTGACCAATATTGTAACACTTCTGGCCTTGAGTAGATAAATACCTGGTCAGCTAAGGTAAAAACAACAAAACAAAACAAACAAAAGAATCCCAAAAGAAAATACACCTAACCTCTTCATTTCATGCTCTTACAATAAAATGAAAATTGCTTTTCTATAGGTAATTGCATATATAGTCTAAGGATTTTTTTCTTTGATTCTTTTTTACTTCAAGGAAACTATGAAATGGTTTTAACATTTTTAAATTCAGTAAAATTTCTCTTTCTCTCTCTCTCTCTCTCTCTCTCTCTATATATATATATATATATATCAATGTATTTCACTTGGTTCTATGCTCTGTATCTCATAACATGCAAAAGAGTTGTGGTGTTTCAAATTTCTCAATGTGATAGCATTTGCAGTATTTTGGAGACTTTCTGACCCCATAATCTCTTTCTATGGAGTCTCATAATCCTTGCTATGTAAATAAAATTTATGACATAAATATTTGAAATGTCTGATTCAGATGAACTCTCTGTAATTGAGTTTTATTCCATATGAAACATTTTCCTTATTTAGTAGCATTAGAAGAGTGTACAGTATGACATTGCTCATAACCATTTAAATGTATGATACACTTTTCATCTCACAAATAGTATATGTACTATTTCATATCAAAAGAAACTGAATTACATTTTATTGTGAAAATGGCTAATCTGAATATATTTTCCCAAAATTTGAATATTTTGGTTTATAAACCTTCGAGAAACATAGATTTTATGATATTACTCAATATTTCATTTTGCCCCCTACTCTCAGAAATGCAAGAGAATATAGATTTAGAGAGCACACGCTAATATTGTGATCACTGATGTTAAAATTCTGACTTTTTCACTTATTAGTGCATTGTATTCCCTTCAAAATTTGTAAGTTAAAGATGTAATCACTAATGTTAATGTATTTGGAGGTGGGGACTACAAGGGAGAAATCAGGTCAAATGAAGTCATAAGAGTGGGGCTTGATCAAATAAAATTAACGTCGTTAGAAGGAGACAGAAGATCTGAGTCCCGTCACCACTGAAGATAGAGTGAAAAGGTGGCACCTATAATCTAAGAAAAAGCCAACATGGTTCATATTAAAAATAAAATAGGCAGCTCTCTGGGAGGCCCAGACAGGAAGATTAAAAGTTCAAGCTCAGACTGGGCAATTTCGTGACTACGAGACCACGTCCAAAAATACAAGGAGGGTCAAGACATAGCTCAGTTCAAAGGCCCTGCATTCAATCTCCAGGACTGCAACAAAAGGGCTTTAAAGCAGTAATAAATAATTATAGAATGTTCTCTTTTTGCAGAAAGTAAAATGTAGAAACAGAATTTTGTAAAGCAGATATATATATATATATATATATAGTTTCTCATATATATATATATATAGAGAGAGAGAGAGAGTTTCTCATCCAGTACTCCAGAGTAAAGATATCCACTCCTCATCTAAGCCAATCAAGCAACCTATTTCCATGTCTCCTATTTGATTGATCTGAATTGTTCTCCAGCATCATATTTGAATGTGGAAAAAGAAGAGATAGGGAAACCAACACGGAAAAGGTCATTTTTTCAGAAAGGGCATTTAGTCTCTGGCTAAAAGCACATACTGGATACTCAGGGCGGTCTAAGACCTTGTCTTATTAAACCAAAATCATAAGATCATGCTGTGCACAAATATGCAAAAAAATGTGAAAGAAAAAAAAAACATAAGAAATCAAGACAAAACCAGACAAAACATAAACCTTAGTGATAAAATAAAAAAGATTTATAATCCAGTTCAGAATACAATAAAAAATCTAACATAACTGATACTATGTCAATTCAGGCATAATAAAGAATTACTTTCAAAAATGCATTCCAAAGCAATACAACTAACATAATGGAAAGTATATAACAGGACAAAAGAGAGTAACTACCATGTCCTCAATTTTTCAAAGGCTTTCCCTATGATTCTTGAAATTTTCTAATTTATTAACTGACTTCAATAAATTTTCCACATCCTTAAGACTTTCAGCTTCATTTTGTAAGTGTTTGGTGTTTTATTTGCACTGTCTTGTTTTTTGTTTTGTTTTGTTTTGGCGGTACCGGGGATTGAACTCACGACCTTGCGCTTGCCGGCAAGCACTTAGACTGCTGAGCTAGATCCCCAGCCCTGTTTTTGAGATAGGGTCTCACTATGCCGTTCAGGCTGGCCTTGAGCTCACTTTGTAGCCCAGGCTGGTCTCGAACTCACAACGATCCGCCTGCTCAGCCTCCCGAGTGCTGGGATTAAAGGCGTGAGCCACCATGCCCGGCTTGCACTGTCTTGTTTACAACATCATTAATCAAAGAGATAGTTAACCCAGATGCGGATTCAATAGATGGAGACAGACAACAGCGTTAAGTGAAGCAGGACAATTGTTATCATTGTTGTTTAGTAGAATTTGTTTCTGTAATGCTGTTTTTCTATGAAACAAACTGAGGGTCGGATAAGAGATACTCAGATAGCTTCCATGGATCGTACTTCTCAATGTACTGCACTTTATTGTAGAAACACTTCGAGTGATCTCATGGTTCTATTTATTTTCTGTATGTGGAGGGCTATTTTGTATCTACAACATGAATCACATTGCTGAACTCAAATTTCTTATATTCCATTGTATAGGACATTTCTGCTTGAAATTTTATTTCATTATGTCGAAAAAAGTCACTATTTCTCTTTAACCTTTGAACCTGATTTATTTTTTCTCATGTGCTCTTTGTATTAGTGAATACTCTGCCTGGCCGTTGCCTTGCCTCCTGAGCCTCCAATCTAATCGCACACTATGTGCAACAAATTCTACACCTGAAACAGCTTTGTATTCATTTACTTCTTTATATCACTGTCATTGTTTCACTCCAGTGTGCTACCAGCTACGCTTGCACTAAGTAGCTTCCATTAGTATGTATGTTTCTCAGTTTTACCTAACTTTCTCTCTATTAAATATCCACTTACGCATTTCTTCTACTTAAAAACTTGCCCTGGAGGTAGCATGCATGTGTGTGCGCGCACACACACACACACACACACACCATGCACACACTAACAAAGCTAAATATGCTGAATTTTTCTTCAAATCAGCAAGCCATATATGGGGAGAATAAGAGTAACACAGTTTCATTTGATAAATACAGGCTACGATTAGAGTTGAGATGTATTTTAACACTAATCATAACCTTTCAATTATATTGACTTTTAATTCTTAATCATCATAATTGGACACTTGGTTAATTTTACTTAGTATTAATAATAATAGGGTGCTATGATCAGTTCAATTAAAACAGAATTTTTATGTGTGTGGGGGGAGCATTTTTGTTAAATTTTCAAGTATCGCTGTTTAATATATTTTTGTGTGTTCTATACTTGTGTTATCCAATATAATAATAACTAGGTACTTGAGGTTGTTAAACACATGACTTCTAGTGCAATTTGAAACTAAAATTTTACTTGAGGCCTAAGTTGAATTTAAATAACCATCTATATTGAATAACAGCTTTAGAATTAAGCATACAGACTAAATTATCTTGAGTTGCTGTATGTCATGGACATCGTTATAAAGTTTTTAATTTATTTCCAATGCAAATAAGTACACAGAGAGTAGTTAATTGCATTAAAATCAGGAAAATACATTTTCAAGTAAATTTAATACAAGGGGAGGTGCCACTACAAACCTGGCAACATCAAGCTTCAGTCAGAATGTAGATCCAAACAACTAGAATTTCTTTATACTGTTTGCAGCAGTATAAATTTATATAATCAACTGGAAAGCTGTGATATTATTTACTAAAGCTAAACAGTTACCCCTAAAATGGAATCATTCTACTCCTACATATATCTCAACAGAAATGCTGCATTGTGCGCACCAAAATACACATCCAGAATGTAGAATTCTCTATGGTTTGTGGTAGCTTCCATTAGTCAACATGGAATAATAACTAATAATAAAAATGATAAAGTATGGTATACTTAGATACAGGAAGGGGAAATGATTGAAATATTTATGCTTAATCTCACAAACATAATGTTAAAGACATGAAGCCAGAAACCAAAGAACGTGTAATTTATGCATCCATTTATATGAAGT
Source organism: Cuniculus paca (assembly GCA_004365215.1). Taxonomy (NCBI): domain Eukaryota; kingdom Metazoa; phylum Chordata; class Mammalia; order Rodentia; family Cuniculidae; genus Cuniculus; species Cuniculus paca. Next base: position 5,738 of record RJWT010022487.1, on the reverse strand, counting down.
TCATAATGGGCAAAGTAAGCGTATGGTATTACTATGTCAAATTATGATTCCTTTGTGAAAAACAGGAACAACAACTGTATACAAAGGAGAGACTGTCTACTCTCTGATACCTGACTTGGGAGGTGATGTTACCGTGTCCATCCTCTGTGGTCATTTACAGAGGTGTATGCTTATGATTTCAGCCATCTCATGTCTGTATATGATACTTGAAATAATCAAGTATACCAAAGAAATTAAACTTCATCACAAATATTTATGTGTTATGGCTCAGAAATTCTTAGAAAAAAATCAATAAAGAAAGATATGCATTGAAAGAATAGATGTAATAAGACTGCAAAGCCTATAAGCATTATTATATCAAAGGTTAAAATTGGCATTGTTCATCATGTGAACTCATCTTGCTTGTCTGTTGCATAATGCAGAGAATATATACTATGTAATTTCTTAATATTATAACACAAAACTGGCATATTCTGTATAGTTTGGAACAGAAGTAAGAGTGTGAGGAATAATAATTTTAGAAATCCAATTCATGAAACATTTTTGTGTTTTTGTAAGTGTTTCTTGCCTTGAAGGTTAAAAAGAAAAACGAGCCTTGGAAATATTACATACCTTCATGCTGTGAAGCCACTAGCAAGGACAATGATTTGCTAGTTAAAAAAAATTCCTGTGTGGGAAATCCCCATTAGCAATTTGGTATGAGTATAGTTTGCATATATTATAATTACCAAACATTTAAAATCTCTGTACTGAATTTTTGCTTTTCCTTTGGCTATCTGCCTACTTTTCTTAAATTGATTTATTAATGTCCAAGGTTGCTTTGCAGTTTTATCCTTTTAGCAATAATAGATGCAATATATCACAAAAACAAATTTTTAAGAGAACATCATTAGAGTGATGTAGCACTGGTAATAAACCCCTTCACACTTGGATGAACTTAAATCAGTTTCTCTTTATTGATTTTTGGTCATAACATAATTTTAAAGTTCAACTCAGTTAATAAAAAAAGATTTGCTCTGGTGTTATGGGCAAAATACTTGTGTTGTAAGTTTCCACTTCATTTGTGGAGAATGTTACCGTGTATCATATGTGAACTTTGAACACACATAGCAATGAGAATATTATTTTATGATAATCTTTATGTATAATATCTTTTCCTCTTTTATTGATGTGAATACTTCAACTCATCCTTATCATGATAGGATCCAATGGTACCATAAAGGGACAGATTATTTCCCATCATCTGTTCTTTATGTGTGTGGGTGTGCTGTTTGTAAAAGGTAAAAAAAGTGAATCAAATATACAAATGATAAATGTATTTAAAAGATATATTGAATGCATATCCTAAGAACAATTCAATTAATTTTACTAAAAATGAAACGTAACGATTTTCTTTAGACTGATGTTATTTATGCAGGCTACTAGTTCAATGTGAAATGACTTGATTTTGATCTTATCTTTAATTTAACTTGAGTTCAGAAATTAATTAATCTTATTTGCATTAAACACTGTGAATCATAGCAATATGAAGGGTCAATCCCAACAGGAAAATTAGTATTTCATGTACAATTAAGTAATTGCATGCAAATAAAATGTGGAAAATAAAGATTGTACCTGGATTCAAATAAGGATATTGCACTTCTATGTTTCTATTCTTTTTGTGAAACTGTATATACTGCTGTAGATCTCATTTTCTCCCCACTGCAACATAACACATTACATATACAGCTGGATCCCCTGGGCTTGCTCAGATATGGTCCACAGCATTTATAAAATTCTCAAATTTCTATCAGTAACAAGTAGTTTTTCACACAAGAAAACCTATCAGAATTCAAGAGAGAAAGAGTGTAATATAATATAATCTATATACACTGTTTTAAAATGCAAACTACTCACAAATTTCCTTCATTCCCTTTTTAAAATTTCTTGCAATATCCCTTACATATGTGTATCCTTTACATGTATTTAGATCAAAAATAGCCATTGCAAAATGTATAGAGCAAACAATAAGAGAAGGGTAGGCTCAGACAATTAACAATCAATGGGTTGACAAGTATGAAAAGATAATTTTATTATTAGATTTAGTGACAGAATATACTTTTCACTGATTATTGATTTAGACAGCAAAAACACAAAGATAATTACCATTTTCTGTAGCAACCTACAATGGGTCAAACTTTCAGTTTAGTTCATCTAGAGATAAAGAGTCCTCTGTGAAATTGATCATCACCCAAACCTAAACTATATACTTGTCCAGCATCTCTGTCACCACCATCCAAAGCTTTTTGACATCTTTTAAAATTCCATATGTTATCTAACATTTAAAATCAGTTTAAATAAGTTTACTCACCCAACAAATAAATATTTTAGCAAAAACCAACATAAGGTATACAAGGAAAATAGTAAGACATAGAACTCACTCCCAAAAGGAAGGGCAGGCAGTCTAATTTGAAACTGATATGGACAAAATTTGCTTGTATATTAAAATACATGTGTAGAGGGAAGCGATGGTAAGGGTAGATAGACATGTATTTGATATGATTATCTGCAGGGAAAAGGAGACACCCATTCTCCCACTGATACTCATATTTGTCCTCAAAACAAATCAAGGACAATGAGAGTAGTTTAACAGATCCATTGAAATACAGGTCTAGAAGCATAAAGAATTAATTATGAATTTGAGGTTAAAATACTTGTCATGTTACAGTGCTTAGGTAATTTCCTTCTAATTAGGTCTCCATATTATTAACCTATAAGTGAGAATACTAGTATTTTTGTGAAGCTTGAGTGAAATAGTATGTGTAAAGCACTTACATCCTCGAAAATAATAAATGCTCAGGAGAGTGTAAGGTTTTTTTTCTGCTACACTTAATTCTTAAGACATAATTTTGACCCAATATGTGTGATGGCCATAAAAGTGATCAATATGTATTTGTAAATGAGAAAAGAAAAAATAGTCTATTTACCTAAAAGCCTAATGCTTTCAGCTTGCTTGTGTGATATCAATGTGACATGATTATTATGAAAATTATCATAAGAGGAATAAACGAGTTCTTTGCTGTCATCCCAAATACTGCATTGCTAATGAGAGCATCTTTAAAAGTACTGACATTAAAGCTTTATTAAGTTACACAAAATTACAAGATCTACTTTGAGTTCTATTTGATAATAATTTCAGTTTAACATGGCTTTAGTGAATAATATCTGAGGTACAAATAAAGCATTTTAGTAAAGAAGTTTATGTAGAAAAGTGTAGGCAATTTGATATTCTGCAAATATGAGAAAGATAATCCTGTCTTTATTCTCTCTCCTCCGCTCTTTCTGTAAAACCCTAACACTATTCTTGAAAGAGTAAAATATCATTCATGCTAGCTACAGTCTTCATGCTTTGCATGTGACTGTTGGTTTTCTTCCTTATTTATTTTTAAGGACACCTAGATGGTAAGCCACTAAGAAAATAGAGGGCAAAGCCAGGCCACATTCTCCTGAGATTACAGTCTACAAGAGAACATCTAGAATTAATAACGTATGAACCCGGAGTTAGTCAACCAACTAATTGCCTTCAACCATGCTCATCATTAATCCAGACATTGCCATTCCAGTCTAGTTACATAAGGAAGTTTACCTGGCAGCAGAGTTTACAGTGCTAACATCTCACGTAAGGCTGACTGCACTGCCTCACCGTGAGCCAGTAGCTCGGACTGGCCTGAGTGGGCACTGTAGAATTCGTCCTCCTAATCTAAGCTCGCGTGCCTGCAAAACACTAAAGATTCACGCGGTTCTTTAATTCACGCTTATACAGAATAAGATTATTATAATTCCCCAAAATAGATTATCCACTAATTTTAGAATCTCAATACACTTTATAAACGGCTCAGTAGTTTCCTAGAACTTTGATTCGGGAATGTTGTTTGCCACTTTTTAAACCGCTGAAATGTAATATTTTCTCTTAAAATTCAGCCGCATAATCCCTGTGGGATACAGTGAAGATACAATGTGATTCCTGTAGGATTAATTCATTTTCATGATACTGAAAAAAGCTAAAAAGAGTACAGGTATTTCTTTTTTACTGATTTGAAGGGAGGGAAAGAGATAAAGAAGGAACAAAAGGAAAGAGGGAGAGAAGGAAGGGCTTAACAGAATCATAAAAACATGAAAAGACGAGAGTTTAGAGATTATAGTCTAATCCTCTAATGTTAAAAGGGAAAAGAACATGACCCCAAGAAGCTATGACTTTAATTACTTACTCACAGATAGAACTAAAGTAATGTACTGTTTTTCCTCAAAACATTATGCAACATCTGAGAAACATACACATATAAGCTACAAATGGTAGGGGAGAATTTCAATTAAGCCTATTCATAACAATTAATAAAGATTTGGTTGTTACACATTAATTCAGCTTCTGATGTACACATAATGCTTAAAACTGCAAACCAAGAAGGTCAAAGACTTGAACACAGCACTCTGCAGTATTCTTCAGTAATTATTCCTCAATGGGAAAAGTTTTATTTTAAAAAATAATGTCCTCAGTTTATGATTGACAAGACACACTGTTATCCAAACAGTGCATCAGTGGATCACTTTCTACCACTTAGATGGCTTTGGTTTAGAATAGTGATGCTTCAGGAAAGGAAAAAATATAACAAAATTATATTCATCCCAGCCTTGGGTACAGAATTCCCGTACCACTTACTAAGCCTTCACTGAATCCAGAAACTCAATGCACAACTGAAGCACACACCTCCCATATACTGATCACCCAACCCTGAAATTGTGAATCCTTCACTCCTATATCTTATGAACAGTAAATTATGTGTAAAGCTAAACTGAGAACATGGACCACTCTTAAGAACAAAACATAAACCTGCATGAAGCCTCTGCTTTTGTTGATCAGAATAGCCTTTTATTATAAAGTGGCAGCTTTATAACTTCAAAAATAGGCTTTCATTTTTATCGAATATTTAATTCAGGAATGAAATATGCATTTTTAAACCAATTTGTAAAAGACAAGAATGGAATTATCCCATCAGTGGTAAAGGAAATGTCCAAGGTGAAAAATATAAAAGTAGAAGACTTATTTCAGCTATGGTAGTACCTTAAAGATGAAGAAAATAGTTTTAATTTGGGATAAGAAGTCATTTTTGTAGCATTTCAAAGATCAAGAAACTTGCTTACCAAAACAGATTTGAGTCAGCACAATACAAAGTCCTCAGGCAATGAGAACTGCTCTAAAATGTTTTTCTCCTTCCATAAGCGAACTGATAATTTTGAGTACATAAATATATGTATTCACTGAGTCCCTTTTACCTACTATGTTTCATATTTGATATAAATTCTTCAGTGTCACAGGAGATTGGAAGCTCTGCTTTTAATCTAAAAACATGAACACATGATCAAAAATATACAAAGAAATATCTTTTGGTTTACCATTCTGAATGCCCAGCATTACTTCGCTCTACTTCTAAAACTGATGTTTTTGCTTTTTTTGTTTTTGCTGAAAAACAAAAGTATTTTGACAGAAAATAGCAAATAGGGATATAGTGTTCCACAGACCTCTTGTGCCTGGGATAATACATACCACGTGCTTTCTGAATAGTCCAATGTGTCCCTAGTCCCATACTGTTAGAGACAGCACAAAAGAAAGTGTTCACAATAGCCAACTCTGCCAAAAGGTCTTTCCACATACTTCTCTGCAGACAGGAGGACTTTCTCTTCTGCCAAATTCAATTAATGTT
>RJWT010022486.1:0-17173 GCA_004365215.1 Cuniculus paca | reverse complement strand
GGGTGGGGAGGTACAGACAGGGTTCAGTAATTTTTCTATTATGTTGGCCTACAACATAACCAACACAACATACGTATACATATGTATATTCACTTTCTTTTTATATGCATTCACACATATTTTTTTACACACCCACTTAAATGAAAGAGAATCACATGCAATCCATAACGTAAGTTATCAAATATAAAGCTTAATTACCAGGAGTGATTTCACGCAATAGATTTAGGACTTCAAGTGGCAGCTGTCTTCAAGTTAATTATTTAAGCAGTGACATTTTTTCCCCTAAAACTGAAGGCAACAAATTAGTAGCACATTTTCTTCAATTGGAAATCACCCAACTCTCATGTCTAGCTCGTGTTGGAAGTAAGCAAGTTCATTTAGTTCAAAATGACTTGAAAAATCACTAGGTTTACTGAAACCCCTTAAAATTGTAATTGAAAAATAATGCAACTGAGTTACTTTTAGGAGTATATTTATATATCCATAAGTATTTGGCACAATTTGACATGAAAGCTGATAGTTTGATTCTTTTGGTATGCTAGGAAAGAAGTCACTGATGTTCAGAATTTAACTTGGATACTCCTTTATAGTATTTCACTGGAATTGAGAATCCTTACAAATACTTTATCTAAAAGGAAGAAAGAAATATTTGGTCCTAAAACCATGTCTCATCTAAATTCTTAGGGTAATGTGGGTAGTTACGGACATGTTTTTCAGGCTTTGATTTTCAATATTCTTCCTTAGACTTATTTTTCAATGGCCCTCACACCACACCACATGCCACTAAATATTTTTGGTAGCAGAGAGGAAGAACAAAAGTAAAACAATAGTAACTACTATCTAAGGAGTGTTAGCCTTATAAAAAAAATGGAACAAATGAGCCCATTACATAGAAAATTCCACTCACTCATATCAAGAACCTTACAAAGTAAAATCATTGTTCATACACTACAGAAGAGGAAATTAAGACATACGGACTGTAGGTAGTGCATTTGGGATTTGAACAAGACTCCTTCCAGTGCCTATGCTATGCTATCTCTTTGAAAAAGAAAACCAAATAAGTATGACCAGAAAGATTTACTGACTGTGATCCAACCTGTGAAGTCCAGCTGCTACTGTCTCTGATTATTGAGACAGACTCTTGTCCAGTTGTCCATAGGTTGTACATTTCTTACCTCGCACATCTGCTGAGCTTTTGGTTCAAACCTGTATTTCCTTGCTCTCCTGGTCTATCCTGTACTGTATCCTGTACTGTATTTAGCAATCTCTTTCAGAAGGGTCTGGTAAATCCCTCTTTTTGTTTTTCCGGTTGGGAAGGGAAGTGGAAAACACTAACCAATGAATGAAACATTTGTTGATGTATTTAGTTTCTCCGCATCATACACACACTTCATGCTCCATTTTTTTCCCCTCTCTTCATTCAAAGAGGTATCTTGGGCACTGGAACTAGTCTTGTTCAAATTTCAACTCCACTACTTGCTGACCATATCATTCAAAATTTTAGTTTCTTAAACTATACTATTGTAAAGCATGAATGATAATTGTATTTCATAAAGTTCATGACATGAATAAATGTGATTTTCCATGTTATGTGCTTGATCATGTATTGGTTGCCATTTAGCAGGCACTCCATGGATACTAATTATTATTGCTTTACTTTTTGTTTTTCCTTTCTACTGCCAAAATTATTCAGGGGCATGTAGTATGAAGGATATTTACAGTTAAGTCTTAGAAGGAATATTGAAAATCGAAGCCTGAAAAAATATCAAAAAGTGAAATACTGAGGGTAAATATGTTGCTGGCCTACTTTAAAATTAAGAAAATAAAGAAAAAGTCTTCACTTTTGTAATAGTCTGTGCTTCTTAACTCTTTGCCATTTTATATATTTTTAGATGTGCACTTACAAAATACCCATTTTAATATAGATCATCATTTTGGATTAAGTTATCTGTCAAAATACTTGAAGATACATCAATATTACCTTGTACTTGAAAATAAAAGCAAGAAGTTCTGGATTCTGTTCTGCTCCCTGAGATAGAAAATTTCCTATATTTTTTTGAGAAACTTTTTTAAGTAAAGTTCAACCCCTCATCTGCCATTGATCCAGATTAAACTAATAGCTAACATTCTCATAGTTAAATTGATTTCTGAAATCTATGATGATTATGCTGAAACCCTACTTGGTAGTTGTTTTTTTTAAAGTGATTTTTGACAAAATGTGCTTTCTAAATTCACTTTCATGGCAGCCAAAATGCTGTCACTGTGTTTCTAAGATGCTGTCAATGCAAGTTGGTAATAAATAGTATTATAATGTCAATGTGTGACCAGGAAGGTGACACAGTGTCAAGGATACACTCAGCATACTATATCATAAATTATGGAAAATGTATATTTATGCATGCTTTCTTAGGTTGTCAAAATTGAGTCATGTAAATGTAAGAGAAAAGAAATAAAGTCAGAGGAAACTTTTGTTAAAGATTATATAAATGCTACTGAATAAAGGAAATTTCAAATTATGACAGTCAGAGTACCTTTAGTTTATAAAATTCTGTTATGTATTCTATGACATCTCCCCTTCTGCCCTGTTGATAATACATGATGTGCTTGGATCTGAAGAAATTAATGGAAGTCATTCAAAGGTTCTGCCAAATGGTTTGCTATCAATATTAGAAAATTCTAACTTCATGATGGAAGTGAGGCCATTAAGCTGTTCTAATTCCAAGATCTACCACCATGAAGTCTATTTCTTCTCTATTCTCATATTTTTGTCCTGAAAGAACAGAATTGAGATCTTAGATCTATTGCAAAGATCTCTATATGGAGAGAAGGAATATCTGTGAACAGTCAGGTAATTTCTGGATTTCTATTATAAAATATTCCTTTGGGTTAAGATTTTAAAATGTCATTGTGTCTGGGAAGAATAATTCATCAGACCTTGTCTATGCTTATTGAAGTATTTTTCATTGTATGATTGTTGAATGGCATGTTTCTTAATTCTCTGGGACACTGGTTGTAAAGGCGTTTCTTTCTGGACCTTCTCTTAGTTCTCTTGGTCAGAATATCTGCGAATTAATATTTATTTTTCTCCCTAGAAGTATGTCTTGAGAAGGCACATACCCTGAAGAACTTACCTTTTCTCTGGGCTAAGAAAAACCTAGTCATTAATCATCCTGCCTACAGACCTGGCATTCATTTCTCTCTGGTTGGTTTAGAGAACTCTCTGTCTTGACAGTGTCTACTATTCAGTATTTTTCAAGGATTTTTTGAAAGGGCATTAATAGATAACAATCTTTGTTGCTTTTTTTTTACTTGCTCACTCACTGTCTTGCCCAGAAAAACTGAGAAGAAGCACCACTTACAGCTTGCATATATTTTAAATTGCATTCTTACAACTAAAGGTGACCATATAATTTATTGTTCCAATTGGGTCACTCTTTAGAGAAAAAGAGAGTGCTACTAATTATTATGCTGAAATATAGGAGAAAAATCAAGGCTTTCTCAGACAAACCTAGACGTATGGTTACGTTAACTACTTGTGTAGAAACGGTAATACCAATCAAACTTTACCAATCAATTGTATGGTACAAATTACAGCTTTTACTCAATCATTGTGACAGTGTATTATGCTCAATGCCTATTTATGCAGCAAGGCATCGTTCTCCGGCTGTAACTTCCTCCTTCATCTTCCCCCACTCTGCTGCTTTCTTTAGCTTATATTGTTCTATTTAAAGTCTTTGACCTGAAGCTCCAAGACTATCTGGAAACCTGTAAGTGAATTTTCCAGACTTCATTCCTGACATACTGGTTCAGAAATTGAGAGATGTTGCCCTGTGTTCAGTGCTGGAATAAGTTTTTCAAGGGATTCTGATGCACACTAAAGTGTATGAGTCGCTTGAATTCTTTTTCTTCTCTTTAATTCTCTCACCTCCAGTTTTCTGTCTTTTTCTTTTCTGTGTAATATCACTTATTATTAATTATGCTTTTTTAGCTGGGTTGATTAAATTTAAAGATGAGAAGACTTGGTGTCTAATTATTAAATCTATTTTGATATACTCATTACACATTGTTAAAGCATCTAATAGAGGTTGGCATGAAAATGTGAACTAGCATCGAGCTCAGATCCTGCTGCCTTAGAACACTGAGTTCTCAGACAAATAGAAATGTGCAAGGAGTAGAGTGCTATCGAACTGTATATACTATTAGGGCAAAGTTTCCTTACAAGGAGATCTCACAGGATTCTCATCAGTGTTCACCTGGTCTCCCTGAGCAGGGAGCTGGTGAGACTTTGGGCCTCTAAGCTCCCTTTCTAGATTCCTCTATGCAATTATGTAGTCTTTGATTTGCACTTATTTCTGAATCTGTTCCTTTTTTCATACCATCTTCCTGTGTTTCCCTGACTTGTGTAGGATTCTTCATTAAGGTCCCACCTTCTACCCTGTGAATGACCTTTCTTCATCCAGTCTCAATTGCCATTTTTTTTTGTTTTGGTAATTGTTAGAGAGCAATAATTTTAAAAATCAACTTAATAAAGATTATTTTAAATATACTTAAGGCATTTCTTCAAGGTTGTTAAAAATTAGATGGTAATTAAATAATTATGTTTTATAAGATATATAATACATATATCTATAATACTATGTATCTTCAAAGTTAAGTCACTCGATTTCACTATTTAAATATTCTTTTATGATTCTTTGCAGCTATTTCTTTTTAAAAATGTATTTTAATATTTTTAGTTGACATGCAGTTGCACATATTTATGGGGTACACTGTGACCTTTTTCATTAGTACATATATGTAGTACATAGTATTTACATTCCTTGTGGGGAGTTGGTACATGTATATAGCACATCTTAATTACTCTTTCATCCCACGTCCTTTCTTTTCTTACCCCTCTCCATCTCTCGATCCCCTTCCCTTATGAGAAAGCTCTGCTTCCCTACTTCCTATTATTTATATTTATTTTGCTCTTCATTCACACTTTGGCTTTCTCATGAATGAGAAACTATGTGGTATTTAAGCTTCTGTATCTGATTTATTTCATTTACCATTATGGTTGTAAGGTGCATGCAGGTGTGACATTTTAATACATGTATACAATGTGTAATGATCAGGTCAGGGTAATTGACATATCTGTCATCTCGGATGTTTATCGTTTCCTTGAGTTAGTCACATTCAAAGTCCTATGTACTAGCTACTTTGAAGCATTCAGTTAATGATTGCCAACCATAGTTATCCTATTGTGCTATAGAAAATTAGAAGTTAATTCTCCTGTCTAATGCACCACATTACCTTTTACCATCACTAGTCTCCTCACCCCAGACCCTTACTAGGCTTTGAAACTAGCCTGTTCTTTTCCTCTATGCAATTAACCTTTTAGCTTTGCCATATAAGCAAGCAACACAATATTTAACTTTCTTTTTATGTTTTTATTAGTATATGTTTGCAATATGTAATAATTGCTTTCATTAGGAGAATTAGTGCATATAAACATTGCGTTTACCATCCTTATCCCTTCGGCCTCCTTTGTCCTAGGGCTTTCTTGCCTTCTACATGGAGTCTTTTTCCCTGTTCCCTACCATCTCTCTTTCATTTTTCTGTCTGAATTAATTTAGTTTTTGGGGTTTTCCTACTACAGTAACCGTGAAATATTTAACACTATGTGTGTGATTCATTTTACTCGGCATTATGATCTCAATATTCACCCATTTTCCTACAAATTAGTCCAGTTTATCTTTCTTTATATATAATTATGACTCTAACTCTTTCAGGAGGATACCCAGAAGAGGTTTAGCTAAGTCAAATGAAATTTCTAGTTTTAGTTTTTTGAAGAATTTCCATGCTGATTTTCATAGTGATTGAAGTAATTTATATTCCTGCCAATAGTGTAGAAAGGCTCCTTTCACTTTCTGCCCAACGACTTTCTCTACTTGATATAATTGTCCTCCAGTTTTATCCATGTTGCTGCAAGTGGAAAATTTCATTCTTTTTAATGACTGAATAATATTTTACTGTGTGTATATATACCACATTTTTTTCACCCTTTAGTGAGCACACAGGTTTATTATATATCTTGGTTATTATGAATAATGATTCAATAAACATGTCAGTTCACACGTTTCATTGATATGTCATTTTGCCTAGCAACAAATTCAAACCATAGATTACAATGTATGGCATAAAAGAACACGTGTATATCTAAGACGAAATCCTGTTTAATACCTTTCCCTTTAATAGTAAACTAAGTCACAATAAAAAAGATTAACTTTAAAAAGACTCATAATACAGTTTTAGTATTTCTTACTTGAAATGCTTGTGCCCAAAATATATTAATTTTTGCAATTTTTTTCAGATTTTGGGATATTTGCTTATATACAATGAGGTATCTTGGGAATGGGACTTAAGGTTAAGCGTTAAATGTATATATGTTTTATATACACCTTAAGCATATGACTTGAAGGAAATTTAATGAAATATTTTAGTATGTTTGTATTTAATATGAAATATAATGTCAGATGCAGAATTTTCCACTGGTAGTGTCATGTTGACACTAAAAAGTTTTGCATTTTGAAATATTTCTGATTTTTGATTTTCAGATTCAGAATTCTCAATTTGCAGCAATTGTTGAAAAAGATGTGGGGTGACTGATTTTAAGGCTCAGTTACAGTATTCACTGTCCATCTCATCTGAAAAATAAAGAATCAACATTACGTTCATGTATTTTCCTCTGTACTCACACCTATACAATGTAGGTAGAATTTTGAATTGCAATATTAGCATTATGAAATCTTTTCCAACCACCATGTACAAATGTGGTGGAGATTGTGTGGAGACAGGAAGAGGCTCTAAGATGAGGGAGGCTGGGAAGGGTAAGGATGTCAAAAATGATTCAGATGCAATATTTCTATGTACCAATTCTCCAAGATGAATGCAATGAACATTGTGTATATTACCCTTACTGATGAACTGAATATCTCCCAACACATAATCCCAGACAATTGAGACGGTTGCCAACAATTTTGTAAAATAAAATAAGAAACAAGAAAATGTGTACTTAGCAATATTAGGAAATATCTCATGCCAAGAAAGCAGGTTATTCATGCCTTCTGTGATTAAAGTCAGTGAATTTATTTTTCCTCTTTTTAAATTGCTTATACTACATCTGCATCTAATGTTACGTTTCATGTAAAAAACAAGCACACTAAAAATATTGCATAAAATTTCCTTTAAGCTATGTGTGCAAGGTATACGTGGAAAATATATGAATGTTATGCTTAGACTTAAGTCCCATTTTCAAGATACCTTGTTATTTATAAAAACTCACCATGCAATTTAGAGCAGTTTCTGTTACCCATGTCAGCTGTGGCACAGTCCTTAACATTTTGTGGTACTGGGACTCAATGCGGCATGCATGACGTATACACAATGTGATATGTATTGTGTGTGTGTACACAATGTGGTATATATGGTACATACACACAGTCAAATAGTCTTTAGCTATAAAAAGGAATGAAATTTTCCATTTGCAGCAACATGGATGAAACTAGAGAGGATTTTAGAATCACATGATGTGGAGAAAAATTTTCCTGGAATTTGAGCAGTGTTTGTCAGAACAAAATTACTGGTGCTCTCAAGTCAGCCTGAGCCCTGGAACCCAAGAGCGAGAATTATAGATAGCCATTGTAGTTTTTATTCTAGGATAAAGAAAGATTATACTAAATATTTAAATAGCAACTAAAATCTTACTGTGAAAAATTCCATGAGTAGGCTGGAGATTTAGCTCAGCAGCATAAGCGCCTGCCTGGCAAGCATGAGGTTGTGAGTTCGATCTCCGGTACCAAAAAAAAAAAAATCCTATGAGCGTGTTCAGGAAGTTGTTTATGTATGTTTTATTGTATTTTGCATTGCTTTGAGCCTTGCTTAAGAGCTATCGCCTTCATTCTAAGCCTTTAAGTAGTTAGATGACAAAATTTAAAATGTAGATATAGTATAAAAGGGCACCTGGAATTGAATTTGTCTATAGTTGTTCGATATTTTTTAAATTAGTTCAGATCTGAAACAGCAATTTTTGTATAATACTACTTCTAATTTGGTCCTATTTTGAATTACCTCACAGGTCTACAGTGTTAGGGAAAAGAGATAATACTACAAACAAAAGCACATATATGTAGCACCTAGAAATGTAGCATTTTTTAATTCTCTTTAAAAATTATAATTCAAAATAATGCTTCAAATATATAAGAATTATCAATAAGTAAAAGTTACTAAATTGTTTACAGTTAGCTTTCTACACATTGTGCTAATATTTATCTATGAACAGCAAAAGAGTAGAGACTAGACTACATTTGATAGAAATTTCTCAACAAACTGATTTTAAAATGATTTTACATGAATTTAGCCTAATTTGTTCTTCTTACTGTCAGGGCAGAGGTCAAACTAAACTCGTGGGAAGCAGTTCTTTGTGACTATCTGGAGAACTGTTAGAATTGGTTGGAGCTACCTTCAGTGGTTGAGAATGCCCACTAAGAGAATGATGTTGTCTTCCTTGCACTGTAGGTTTCCTTGTGAATAAAAACAGTCTGAGGTTGACTTTCAGAAAATAGATTTAAAAACACCATACTGTGACCTCCACTTTAAAATTTAAGTAGCTTCGGGATAACTGTTATCTTCTTACCAAAGTAACAGTTACCGATTTCTAATCTAAGGATTTGCCTGTAAAAATAAATACTACCTCAAATGCTGCAAAATTAAAATGTAACAAATTTATCTACTTTAAGTATATATTGACCTTAATTAACCTGATTTAAATTTTTCTGATTTCAATATCCTCATTTTCCAAATGTGCATTAGAACAGCATGAACTGGACAAGATAGAATTGTGCCACACAACTACTGCACAATCAGTAAACACTATTGTCATTGAATTATTTCATGTTAAATAGTTACGCATTTTAAAGCAATGCAGTGCAAATGTTTCTTTGTGGTGTCCTTTTGAAAATTGAGACATGTATCAGAAGGAACATTTATGACATATTTTTGCTTATAAACACTGACCCATAAAAAATGGTCAGAGGATCAGGCATACATTGAGGCAGCTTGATTAGACTAGATGGTATGAAGTACAAAAGTAAATACCTTGATTAGGAGGAAATCAAAACAATGGCTAGCTCAGTTTCAAAATCTGTTAGTCTAGCTGAGTGGCATGCAGACATAAAAAATGATCATGAAATGACTTTTTCACTTTTCAACTAATTTAAGAATTATAAAAACTTAATGACTGCATGCTGTTAAAACTCCACTTAGAAATTAGTAACTGATTGTGTGGCACTTTGCAATTCTTTAAGTTCTCTTCATTAGTAATGAGTGTAATTTAAGCACATTTGTAGAGCTAAAACTATGCTTTTGGATAGCGGGATAATTTGGAGCTGAGAAAATCAGTCCCCCTTGATAGTTAGACTAAAACACTGAGTTGTATCTAGGATATCAGGAGGGTCCTTCTTCAGTGATCTCAGATGTTCATCCAAACCAGGGTGTTAATGGTGCTTCCCAGGAGTGTTTTTGTTTGAAAGAAGAAACCTACAAAAACAACAGTGGAATAAGAAGCCATTGAGGGAGAATTTCAGCAGTCTAAAGAAGATATTCTTCTTTATGAAAGTTGCATAAAATAGGCAACTACTTCTTCTCTCTTTAATGCCTACATATAGCTACATATTATATATATAATATGTTTATAGTATTTTGCGAGTATACAATATATAAGATAGGTATATGTACGATGTAATATGATATACTATAAATCTTGATTCAGTCCTGAGGGACATTAAATGTCTGAATGTTTTGGGGAAGAATTTATCACTTCACTTTCTGGGCATCAGAGACAGAATGTGTGGGAATTGTTCAGTCTACAGCTCCATTGCCTTTCTTTGGTCCACATTGGAAGTTTAACTCTACATGCCCTTTCAGTACTCAGGAAACACTCAGGATGATCCCCTTGTCAATGTTAGTAGCTCTTTTTCTACATAGTTCTTTTTTCTCTAGAACTCTGCCATACATCTTACAGCAGTTCCACTCATGAGATTTGGCACTTACTATGATTTTGCTGGGTTTTGTAGCCTCTAGTATTGCCTCCTGCTAAGTCACTTTTTTTCTAAAAATTAAATGTTTTGAAGGGAAACTAATTTTTAGTTACTTTCCTCAAAGAAGTAATTTGTAACCTGTAAAACTTAGCACAGATTTAGAATTTGCAGTATACCTATAAAAGATAAAATCAATAACTTACTTTATTCTAGTATCAATTCATTATTATAAAAGTCGAAGAGTTGACTTAATATATGTTCCAAAAGAAACATGTTACACACGATTTTTGCTGCAGGTTGTACACAAGAGTCACTCTAAGGATTAAAGTCAGTAAAAAATGTATTCTGGAAGTGAGCTCAATACATCTTCTAACTACTACATGATCAGTTATATTTATTTTTAGAACTCGGTTCTGTAGATTCTTTTTTCAAACAACAAAACAAAACCTGACTGAGTTCCACTTTGGTTTCCATTTCCTAGATTTTAAGTTACAATGCCTTTACCTTTTGTACTTGAGTCCTTTTTCCTCTTTGTGTTTATCTAAGGCAGGGAGTTCATCTTGCTTTAGTTCCCACCTTACCTCTACTATCAAGGCCGTCCCTATTTCAGGAAGGAGAATCTACCTTAGTGAATGCCAAAGTTGATATTCAAATTCTTGAACCTTGATATATCTCAGTTTGTGAAGATTTTTAGTTGTTTTAGCCTTCTAGCAATCAATTCCTGAGGATTTCGTTGAATACTATTAAAACATTTTCTTTAGTAATGCCATTTATTTTATATGTGCATGTATATCTACCTGGCTTTCAGCATTTGCTATAGTAGAAAATTTCTTCTTAATCTTAAAATTTTATGTATCTTAACTAGAAAATGTAGCATGATAATAGAGGATGCTTCGGTGTTCCAAAATCTCTTCCTGATTCATGACTAACGAGACTCTTCATGGTGTCAGACACCATTACAACGTCTCTGAACAGGCTGCCCAAGACCAGGCAACTTCTTGACTTAATGTTGATCTTTAGGGAAAAATTGCAGGTTCATAGATAAAAATACAACAGCTGATGATTTCTTGAGTTTGTGTATATTATTCATTCTCAGACAAACATGGGACAGCTTTCACAATCATTCTGTGAAGAATGAAAAGTTATTGGTGCTATGGGAATTTTGCAAAAGAGGTATGTGGAAATATATGAGGAAAACTCAAGTGTGCACAGTGGCTATTTATTCTGAGCACGCTACAGAAAGAAAGTCAACCATAATCACTTGCATTTGACAGAGATTGAAAGCAAGGAGGGGTGAGAAACCTTGGAAGGATAAAAAGGAAGAGTTCAAGCATACTCAGATTGGAAGTGGTGGATGTCAGGAAGTGAGAGGTAAACAAAATAGAAGCAGGGCATCCTAAATCATTGGCTGAGAGAATACATTTATTTGGCTTTCTCTGGCTGCATCCTGAATGGGTAGTGAGAACACAATAGGGAAGTTGTCAGTCATTAACTACACCAAGGTTTGACGATCATTTGCTAGAGGTTGTGAATTAACTTTCCAGGAGTTTCTGCCAAGTTGCAGATTAAAGTTTTCTTGTCATATGTAGTCAGGCCATTGTCAGTCTTTCAAATGTTAATGACAAGGAATTTTTCTTACTAGATATTAAAAAATAGTTAACAAAGAAAAAATAATCAATGCAATGTTAAAGTGGAATAAGGACAGTCAAACAAAATGGGTGATCCAGAAACTGAATATTTATTTATTTATTTATTTATTTATTTATTTATTTATTTTTTGAGACAGGGTCTCCCTGTGTAGTTCAGGTTGGCCCTGAGTTCACTGTGTAACCTAGTCTGGCCTCAAACTCATAGTGATCCTCCTGCCTCAGCCTCTGGAGTACTGAGATTATAGATGTGAGCTACCATGCCTGGCTAGAAACTGAATCTTGTTTGTAAAGGAAAATTAGCAATTTATACAGAATGAAGGAACGTTAATATAATAAGTGAGAAAGGAAGGTACTTTTTAAGTCAAAGTGACATTGAAGAAATTAGTTATTTAGAACTCTACTTCTATATAAGAATATACACCAAGAGAATTACAAGTGACTATAACACAATTAAAAATATTTACAAAAAATTAATACTGATGAATTTTTTTCTGTTCTCTAACTAGTATATGTGCTGCCAAAGTGAGCACTTTCATTCTCTATCTAAATATATCCTTAAAGGGTTAAAGACATTATATTACAATGATACATGCATACCCATATTTATAGCAGCACAATTCATAATAGCTAAGTCTTCAAAGTGGCCTATATGCCCATCGATAGATGAATGGGTAAAAAAATGTGGCATTTACACAAAATGGGGTAATGCTCTGTCATAAGGAAGGATAAATTTGTGTCATTTGTTGGAAAACAGATGCACCTTGAGACCATAATATTAAGTAAAATAAGTGGACGTACAAGATGAACTTCTGCGTGTTTTTTATGTGAGAAACTCAAAATATAAATAAAGAGCCAAATAAAAGATAGATAATAGGAATTAGGGGGATAGATCTTTCTCAAAGGGGAAGGGGGTGATGAGATGGAGGAGAGGGAAGGAAAGAGGGGAAAAAGGGAAAGAAAAGAAGAATGAAGATGTGTTCTGTACATGTCCCAACTGCCCACAGGGAATGTAATCATTATGTACTGCAAACATGTACAAAAGCAAGGGGAGGAAGTTATGGATGAAGGGGGGAAGGAAGGAAGGAAAAGGGATGAAACAAAGGAAATAAGATGTGTTATGCACATATACAAATTCTCCACTAGTGATATAGAGGAATGAAACTCTTAACTTACTATACATTTGGTACAAGATCGTGTTTTTTAAAATTGAAGAGTGAATTTTAGGTTAAGAGCAGAATATATTTATTGAGAGAAGGAAAGCTTCTGTCTGAGGGACAGAAGGGGTCCCCAGGGGGTTGTCAAAGACTTTGTCTTTTTTGGGGATTTTTTATAGAGTAAAATCATGAGGTGAGATGGGTCCAAGGTAGGGAAAACCTGGGAACTCGCAAGCTGGGCGTAAGGTGAGACATAACTATGGTTAACCAGTAAGATTAATTGCTCAGGTAAAATTGATTAGGTCAGGGACAAATGGGGAAGCGAGTCATGTAGCCAGCGAGCATGCTTAAGGAGCAGTGACTCTTCCCCTAGTGGGTTGGGATAGTGACTCCTGGCTTCATCAGGGTGCTAGAGACCTATTTAGAATATTAGTCCTCAGGAAGTGGGTGTATTTGTTTGATCTTTTCTCTTGAGGCCTGGTCCATAGCAGAGGTGTCTGTCTCCCCCACAGTTGCAAGGTATCTGGGTTTCTACACTGGCTATTGAGGGCCCAGCCCTGCCTGACTGCCTATAATATTTTTATCTAACTCAGTTCCCTGTAAAACTAGGAATATAAATATTATTTACTAAAAATGTACTAATAAAAAAGTTAATAAAACATCATTAATATGCATCTTAAAGTGAAAAGTTTACATGGATCTGAAAATAAGTAATTGTAAAACTCATGTGTATCAAAAAGTCAATATTCTTTGTATATAAAATTTACATAAATCAATGTGGGAGGACACATAAAAGCAAATACAAAAAAAGAAAGGCAAAGAAAAGACAAATTAGAAAATTGAAATAAATATTAACAATGAATATATAAAATTATTTAACAGCAATATATATTTATTGAAAGAAAGCTTCTGTCTGAGAGAGAGACAAAAAGAGTCCCGATTGGGTTGCCAAAGGCCCTATCTTTTCTAGGGATTTTATAGAGCAAAACCACAAGGTGAGGTGGGTCCAAGGTGAGGAAAAATGGGAAATTGCAAGGTAGGCAAGAGATGAGACAAGACTATGACCAACTATTAAGACTGCAAGTATAATTGCTCTGGTAAAATTGATTAAATCAGATCAAATGGGGAAGTGAGTCACAAATCAAGCAGGCATGAATATAGAACAGGGCGTTTTCCTGTAGGAGGTTAGGTTAGTGGCTCCTTCTGGCTTCCTCAGGGCAATAGAGACCTGTTTAGAATATCAATTCCTGATGCTTATGCTTAGGAAGTATGTGGGTTCATTTGTTTTATCTTTTGTCTTGAGGTCTGGCCCACAGTCAGAAGTGTCTGTCTCTCCCACAGTTGCAAGATATCTCATCTTCTGCACTGGCTCCTTTGAGGGCCTAGCCCTTTCTGACTGCCTATAATGTTTAATCTAACTTACCGGCCTATAACAATCCCCCCTCTGAAGAAATACCCTGAACTGCCATGAGGGAGTAATGGGTAATAACCAATCTGGCTTATTCAGGCTGAAGGGGGTTGTAGTTGTTGATTGGCAGTCAGAGATACTCACAGAGGGTCTATCTAAAGGCCCTTAATAGACAATAGGCATTTTTATCTTGGGTGGACATGCAGCTTTAAGTCTGGAGGAGACAAAGCCAAAGACACAGTTATAAGTAAGCATGGGCCAAATAATAGAATCAACAGGATAATTACGAGTACAGTCAACAAAGATTTCCACCAAGCTGAGCTAGTGATGGCTTCCTATAAGGAGGATAAGGATAAAGTCCAGGGAATTTTAGAGTCTCAACATGTCCTTGATTTGTCATCTAATATCTTGAACAGCTATTGAGATATTAGCAGCAGGATCAAGAATGTACACACAACAGTTAGTTTTTACAAACGCACAAGTAACCCTCTGTACTATTGTTAGAAAGTCTAATGCCATTCGATTTTGAAGGATGACTTTTCGTATTAATTTAATATTTTATTTAGGAGAGAGAGACCAGCTGCAGTCTCATTTAAAGCCTGTCGAGTATACTTAGTTAAGGCCTCGTTATGTGTCTATATAAAATTTGACTTTATCACAATATTCTTCTTATGCCTTTATGTTCTCTTCAGTCTGGAATGGCCTTCATTAGGCCACAAACCAACTTGTACTGCAAGGATAAATCTATTATGTGGTCTCACATTCTCAAAAATCCAAATCCAATGTGAAACTTGGTAACATTGTTACTTATAAGTCATTAGGTACATTGTTACTTACAAGTCAATTTAATCCTCATTTACTATAGTTAAGAAATGTTTCAATTGAAGGAAAAAATCTATATGCCCTTTCCTTTCTCCTTATCATTTTAATAAATATGAACTGCTTATTAAAGGGCTTACTTTAAATTTACATCTTTTTCAGGATCTTCACACTTGCCAGGAGATGGCACTAAAGCACTTTGTCCTACTGTCCAGCTTGCAAATCTATAAGCCAAAGGTTACCTCAGCAGAGCATTATGTAATACTGTGTAAATTCAGCATTTTATTTTTTTCCACTCCATACCCTTCAATTATTTATGTTGCATGTTAAGATTATTACTTATATTACCGTGTCTATATTAAAAGCTCAATTTGTTTTACTTCAGGAGTGTAATATATGCTTTAGGAAAATGACCTGTTCATTTTGCAATTTAAGAATTGCTTTAGTGTTGAAAAGAAGAAAAGGAAAAGTGTTTATGTGTGAAAAGTCCAGAGGTTACTAATATTTACTCATAAATAATAGTAAACTCCAAGGATACCAATGGAGATCAAACAACATAATTTAAATGGCAATAATGTGAGAATTTCTGACTTAATTTCTTCTATCATTTGCAATTTTTGCAATGTTAGGGGATGCATTTTATTTCTTGTGAAGAAATGTTGACTTTTCACGACCATTAGGTTATTAGATAATTTTATTCAAGGATTCAATATTTAACATTTTTATATTCATTTAAATATCTTTACAATTTTTATTGTAGTTTTTTAAATAAAAATACTGTGGATATTTTCTCACTAAATCATCATGAACAAAATATGTGCTAATCTATGAATAAAACTGAAAGAAATGCTATTTGTTACATGTTCTGAGACAGATACTGAAGCTAGTGAGAATATGAAGATGAAACCGATTAAAATTGCTGCCTTCAAGTAGTTCACAGCAGCATATGAATCAGTTCTCACAACTTCCTCTGTAACACTTGGTAAGTATTGATGTTTTAACCTGTTCTCATTGTTGTTATACTCCTGATTGTAATTTGATGTATGATGTTGAGCACCTGCTCATATGCTTAATTACAATACACATGGTCTCCTTGGTGAGATGACTGTTCCATTTTTTTGTTCATTAAAGAAAAAACGTGTTTTGACTTCTTACTGAGTTTCGGAACTTCTTTCCTACATACATATCTGCAGTTAGATATCCTTTGTGGGATGTCACTGGCAGATATTCTTTGCCAGCCTGAGTGTTATCATTTTATTACCCTTATTGTGTGTCTAAAAGAACAGAAGATATAAATTTTCATAATGTTCATATTATTATTTTTCTCTTTTCTTTAATATAATGTTGGTGCCATATCTAAAAAATCTTGGCCTAATTCAAAGAGCAAAAAATTTGTCTCCTCTTTTCATCCAGAAATTTTAGTTTCATATTTAGTTATATGACGCGTTTTGCAGTAGTCTATATATAGTATGGTGTAAAACTTGAAGCTCATGCTTTTTCCATACATAACTAATTGTGCTCTATCATTTGTTGGGAAAACATTCTTTTCTTCATTGATCACCTTTGCACATTTATTAAAAATCTTTTACTTATATATATGTGAGGGTATGTCTGGAC
This sequence comes from Cuniculus paca, assembly GCA_004365215.1. Classification (NCBI taxonomy): domain Eukaryota; kingdom Metazoa; phylum Chordata; class Mammalia; order Rodentia; family Cuniculidae; genus Cuniculus; species Cuniculus paca. The sequence continues at coordinate 450 of RJWT010022486.1, read as the reverse complement.
TCTATTTTGTTTTCTTGATCTATTTATCTCTATATGTTAATATCACACTGTTGACTAGAGTAGCTTTGAAATTAGTAAGCCATTAACATTGCATAATGTTTTCTTCCAACTTCTGCTATTCTTTTTCAATGGGGTATGGAGTATTTAATTCATTTGTATTTCTATATAAGTTTCTAACTACAAACAAACAAATCCTGCTGGGACTTTGATTATGATTACATTAATGCTGCACATCAATTTAGGCAAGAATTTGCATCTTAAAATAGCGAGTCTTTTTAACGAACAGTGGGTAGCCCCTTTTATTTAGATTTTCTTTAATTTCTCTCAGCAGTGCTTTTCAATTTTCAGTACGCAAATTTCTGGACATCTTTTATTACTTTTAAATCCAACTATTTTTATATTTCGATGCAATTGTAGAGGTTATCTTTTAAAACATTTCAATTCCTGATT